>CM053032.1:265540299-265830299 GCA_028564925.1 Lithobates sylvaticus
TCCATGACTTAACTTCACAGTTCACACAAATACGTTTTAAATTCAAACTGTAGCACTGACAGAAGTGATTTTTTTTCCCACAGTAGCGTGACAATCCCTCCACCTCCGGTCTAACTAATCACTCTCACCTTATGGCATGGACCCCTGTGCACACAGGTGATCCTGCAAGCGGGTATCAAAAGGGTATAACACGGACCATAAACTTCTCTCACGTCTCCTTAGATCTCAGCAAGGACGCAGGTCATGGGTAGAAAGAAAAGATCTAAGTGCTCACCGCTTAATTATAAGATTTAATTTTTTGTGTTCAAACACAAACTACTCACATAAAAGATGATAAAAACACAGCATGTAAAGCCGACAATCGTGTTAGTTCCGTAGGGCAGCAGCGGGTGACGTCATGCGTAGCTCCTCCCCCGTATGCGTTACGTTCAATCAGAACTTCGACGTCACCGGACTCCTCCCCCCTTCCATTCGTTAGCAGATGGAGGCACTTGGGGAAGGGGGGTGGAGTCCGGTGATGTTGATGTCTGTGACGTCACCGGATCTCCGACGGAACTTCCTGAAGACCTGGAAGACGCCGCGGAGAGGTGAGTACCGATCAAAATTCTTTTGATCGATCAAAAAAATTTACGATTAATCAAGGAATTAATCTTTAATTTTCACAGCCCTAATATATATATATATATATATATAAGTGCAATGAAAAAGTAATCATACCCCTTTAAATTTTCCACATTTTGTCAGGTTACAATCAAAAACATAAATGTATTTTATTGGGATTTTATGTGATAGACCAACACAAAGTGGCACATAATTGTGAAGTGGAAGGAAATGATAAATGGTTTTCAACATTTTTTCCAAGAAATATGTGAAAAGTGTGAGGGGTACATTTGTATGGCGCCCCCCTGAGTCAATACTTTGTAGAACCCCTTTCTCTGCAATTACAGCTGCAAGTCTTTTTGGGGATGTCTCTACCAGCTTTGCACATCTAGAGAGGGACATTTTTGCCCATTCTTCTTTGCAAAATATCTCAAGTTCTGTCAGATTGGATGGAGAGCCTCTGTGAACAGCAATTTTCAAGTCTTGCCACAGATTCTCAATGTGATTTAGGTCTGGACTGTGACTGGGCCATTCTAATGCCCCGTACACACGGTCGGAAATTCTGACCACAAAATCCGTCAGATTTTTTCCGACTGACTTTGTCCGACACTGGTGTTGCATACA
Source organism: Lithobates sylvaticus (assembly GCA_028564925.1). NCBI lineage: Eukaryota > Metazoa > Chordata > Amphibia > Anura > Ranidae > Lithobates > Lithobates sylvaticus. Next base: position 265,541,524 of record CM053032.1, read on the forward strand.
CACGGTCGGACAAAGTTGTCGGAAAATCCGATCATTCTGAACGTGGTGACGTTCGTTGCGTACGACGGAACTACGTAGAGGCTAGTAGCCAATAGCTTTCTTCTTGTAATTTGATCTGAGCATGCGTGGCACTTTGTCCGTCAGAATTTCCTACACACGATCGGAAAAAGTCAGAACAGATTTTGTTGTCGGAAAATTTGAGAGCAGGATCTCAAATTTTTCCCGTCAGAAATTCCGCCGGAAAAAGTCCGATGGAGCCCACACACGGGCGGATTTTCCGACAACATTGTCCGATCAGACATTTTCCGTCGGAATTTCCGACCGTGTGTACGGGGCATAAAACATGAATATGCTTTGATCCAAACCATTCCATTGTAGCTCTGGCTGTTGGTTTAGGGTCGTTGTCCTGCTGGAAGGTGAACCTCCACCCCGGTCTCAGGTTTTCTTGTAATTCAGCGTACACACGAGCGGACTTATTGACGGACTAGGTCCGACGGTCTTTCCGACGGACTTTCGACGGAGTTCCGACAAACTTTTCGAATGAACGGACTTGGCCACACACAATCACACTAAATTCTGACGGATTCGAACGTGATGACGTACGACTGGACTAGAATAAGGAAGTTCGTAGCCAGTAGCCAATAGCTGCCCTAGCGCCGTTGTTTGTCCGTCAGACTAGCACACAGACGAGCAGATTTTTCTATAGGAACTGGGTCCAGCGGAGTTCCGGCGGGAAAATTTTAAAATGTTCTATTTCTAAAGTTTGTTTGATTTTTCAACAGCAAAAGTCCGATGGAGCCCACACACGATCAAATTGTCCGACAGATTCGTTATGTCGGACCTTTGCTGTTGAAAAGTCCTCTCGTGTGTACGTGGCATAAGATTGTCCTGTATTTGGCTCCATCCATCTTCCCATCAACTCTGACCAGCTTCCCTGTCCTTGCTGAAGAAAAGCATCCCCACAACATGATGCTGCCTCCACCATGTTTCACAGTGGGGATGGTGTGTTCAGGGTGATGTGCAGTGTTAGTTTTCTGCCACACATAGCGTTTTGCTTTTAGGCCAAAAAGTTCAATTTTGGTCTCATCTGACCAGATCACCTTCTTCCACATGTTTGCTGTGTCCCCCACATGGCTTCTCACAAACTGCAAACAGGACTTCTTATGACTCTCTTTCTCCAATGTCTTTCTTCTTGTCACTCTTCCATAAAGACCAGATTTGTGGAGTGCACGACTAATGCCCCGTACACACGGTTGGAAAATCCAATGGGAAAAGTCCAATCAGATTATGTTGTCGGAAAATCCGACCATGTATGGGCTCTATCGGACTTTTTCCGTCGGAAACTCTGACGGAAAAAATTTGAGAGCAGGATCTCAATTTTTCCGACAACAAAATCCGATCGGACTTTTCCCGTCTGACTTTTTCCGATCGTGTGTCGAGAATTCAGACGGACAAAGTGCCACGCATGCTCCGATCAAATTACAAGACCAAAGCTGTTGGCTACTAATGTGAACGTAGTCCCGTCGTAACGAACGAATGCCATCACGCTCGGAATGATCGGATTTTCCGATAACTTTGTCCAACTGTGTGTATGCAACACCAGTTTCGGACAAAGTTTGTCGGAAAAAATCAGACGGATTTTGTAGTCGGATTTTCCGACCGTGTGTACGGGGGCTAATAGTTGTCCTGTGAACAGATTCTCCCACCTGAGCTGTGGATCTCTGCAGCTCCTCCAGTGCCCAGACAAAAGCCACTCCTCAGTAAAAGTCACACGAGAGCCCTTCTGGAGTTTATCAAAAGGTGCCTGAGGGACTCTCGGTCCATTCTCTGGTCATATGAAACAAAGAATGAAATCTTTGGCCTGAATGGCAAGCTTCCTGTCTGGAGGAAACCGGGCACCGCTCATCACTTGGCCAATACCATCCAGTGAAGCATGGTGGTGGCAGCATCATGCTGTGGGATGTTTTTCAGTGGCAGGAACTGGGAGACTAGTCAGGATCGAGGGAAAGGTGAATGCAGCAATGTCAAGAGACATCCTTGCTCCAGAGCGCTCTTGAACTTTGAAAAGTTTCATCAGTTATGATTCAGATAAACTTTTTAAATGTTGTTGATGAACCTCCAAAATTTGGAATTTCCAAACCTAAAGGCCTGTTGAAGTCAGGGGTCAAGTCCTGGGGAAAAAAATGTGGGAACTCCCACCCAAGATCCACTCCCCCACCAAAAAAAAAAAATTGATACGCTCATATGCACGAACGCTTCAAAAGTGGTATTTTTCATCCAATTTTCGTATAGTGTGTATGAAGCTTAACTGTTAGTACAAATAAAAAATAAAAAAAACAATCCTCAATAAACATAAATACGTAATTCTCTGAATAATCAGCATTCATACAATTGTGCTTCCATGCGAATGTGAACATCATGTTCTGATCTTTATTGGGGAATGTTATTTTGTATATAGAGTGTTTATGTGGTGAGTTTACACTTTTCATTGAACAGAGTTTGGATAACACAGGGTTAAACGGAAAGGTCATAAATGAACTGCACATTATCTGGACAGAATGCTTGGGGAGATAGTGATGTGGTCCTGCTTAGAAGATGTATGTTAGCTTGGGGGGGGCTGCAAACTCTGCAGGGGCTCCAACCCACACTCGCTGCTATTCCAACCCTTCACATATTTCCACATAAACTTCCCTCCTGGCATTAAACTTTGCCAGGTATTGTGCTCAGCTTACCACCCCAAACTGATGTTCCTCCCTCAGCTCACCTCTCTCCCTGCATGTCCTGTGAGCAGAATAGCTGTGCTCCTCCTCTGGGTTCTCTCATCATATGGCACTGAAGATAGAGGAGGGGGGGATTCAGCGGGACACACAGAGCAAGTATGCAGGAGACTGGGGGGGGGGGGGGGAGATGAGACAGAAAATCAGGAGGGTCCGGCGGGGAGGAGCGCATCACGAGAGGTCTGACTAAATACAATCTCTTAGCAGCAGGGACCTGATCTACCCGTCAGCTAGCTGTGATTGACAGGTAGATCAAAGCGGAAGCTGTCATGGGGCCCCCTACTGGCAATGCGTTCCCGCAGGACTTGAGCCCTGGTTGAAGTCTACAGGCAATTTGAACCAGGCTCCAAAAAAAGTGAGTATGACAGAGCAGTAAATGGTGAACAATTGTGTAGATTGGTTTGGGAAGCTCCTGGTAGCTCAATCTGATGAGAGGACGGGGCCACAAAATCAGCCTGACCACATCTTTTTAACTAGACATGTGCACAACAAAAAAATTTGTTTATTTTAGTTTTGTTTTTTTCATTTCCGTTGATTCGTAACGATTCGTTAATTCGTACGTCGTCGGTGTTCGTATTCATAACGATTCGTATTTTCGTAAGAGTTATTTTTTCGTTGATTCGTTTTTATGTTAGTTTAATTTTCGTTTATTCGTTTATTCGAAATTCGGACGCATTCGTATTTATTCGTACATTCGTAACATTTGTAACATTCGTAACATTCGTAGATTCGTAATCAGAGCATAATTCATAATTTTATGTAATGTGTATGCTATTATTACATTTTAAGAGACACGGAAATTTACGAATCGAAAAAAAAAAGTTACGAATGTACAAATTATTTCGTTCAATCCATTCGAGGCATGTTAAAGCGGGATTCCACCCTAAAGTGGAACTCCTGCTTTTCGGAACCCTCCCTCCCTCCGGTGTCACATTTGGCACCTTTCAGGGGGGAGGGGGGTGCAGATACCTGTCTAAGACAGGTATCTGCACCCACTTCCGGCATAAACTCCCACGGGAGTTTACGCAAGTTCCTGTCCCGGCGCGCTGTCTGCCGGGACACACACGTGTCACGGCAGACAGCGCTGAAGATTCTCATTGCGCCGCGCGACTCGCGCATGCGCAGTAGGGAATCGGGAAGTGAAGCCACTGCCGACACCGCTGGAACCAGGGACAGGTAAGTGTCCATTTTTTAAAAGTCAGCAGCTGCAGTATTTGTAGCTGCTGGGTTTTAAAAAAAAAAATTTCAGTACAGTCCCGCTTTAAGCAGCGCCATTGTAAGGGACACGGAAAATTACCAATTCAACAAAAAAAAAAAGTTACGAATGTACGAATTTTTTCGTTCATTTTGATTTTCGTTGTTCCTGTTTTCGTTTTTCAGATTTTCTTCTTTCGTAGATTCGTTGTTTCTAATTAGTTTTTTTCGGATTTTCGTTGTTTTCGGATTCGTTCGATTCGAACGATTCGTTATTCGTTAAAATTTTTACCGAATCGTTCGTTGATTCGTACGATAACGAATGAACGAAAATAACGAAAAAAAAAAACAGATTCTGCTTTTAGGTGGAAAACGCTTGAGCACCTTCTTGTAGGACACTGCTTGTGCCAGCATGTCCAGGTTCGCCAATTAGTTGTCTATAAACCGAGCTGCATTCAGACAAAGCCTGCCTGTTGATGTTACATATTTAAATGGAACATCTGCACTGCTTTACTGATAATGCACAGGGACCATATTGCAGGAGATTTACTGGCTTTTAATGATCTCTGGAAGGGGAGGGGGGCCAAGGAGTTTGTTAACCATTTTACTGCCTTAATGAACGGGCTGTTAAGCATGCCAAGGCTTGCATGCAGAGTGCCAGCAGGGTAGGCTTGGCAAAGCGTATGGGATCTGGCCATGCTAGTAAACCGCTTACCGTATTGTCAACATACAGAGCTGATTCAATGGTTATTTGTGCTTGTTGGACTTTTTTTTTTTTTTTTTTTTAATGAGGTCCACAAGTCTACAGCTTTGTTTGTCCATCTGCAACGGAGTAATCTGTCTGCCAGTCTTTTTATGTATGTTGAGTACATTTCAGGTCCTTATTTGTTTTGATTTCTGTGGATGTTGTTGTATCAGTGTTAAAACTTTTATCATTATTAGCAGGGCCGTCTTTAATGTTGATTGGACCCTGGACAAAAATTTTCTTGCCCCCCCCCCCCCATGCAATTTTGCTCTCCACCTGCTCTGAGACAATAAATATCAGCTAGATTTAAAATCAGTTTACTGTATCAGATCAGTCAGTGTTTGCGATTGGTTGCCAGAGGTTACAGCATATCATTACTGCTTACTGACTGGTTGCTAGAGGTTACAACACACATTACGGCTCACTGATTAGTTGCTAGAGGTTATAGAACATGATTTCTTCTTGTTGATTGGTTGCTAGAGATTACTGTACAGTAATACTGCTCACTGATTGGTTGCTAGAGGTTACAGCACATCATCTCTTCACTGCAGAGGAGCATGATATACATATGAATGCCGCCTTTATTTACATATGAATGCCGCCGGCCGCATCTATTTACATATGAATGCTGCCGCTATTTACATGTAAACGCAGGGTCTGCAGGTGAGTCATCTGTACACAACAATAGGGCAGAATTGGGGAGCATTAGTAGCAGCACTTCACACTGAGATTTCAGGACACAACACAGGACTAAAACCTCAAGGGGCAAGGTAATTTAAACTGGGATAGTTAGCAAGTATGAGGCAGCTGCTTTGGGCCCCACAACAATGACACACTCAAAGGGTTAACTGTGTGCCTAGCCAGTGCTTGTGTACTGTGTGGGAGGTGCTTTTACTAGGGAAAGGCATGGATCCATGTCCATGCTTTACAAGAACACAGGATCAATGCCTTCCCTACTGACAGAACGTCAATCTGCCTTGTTTACATAGGCAGATCACTGTCCTGGCTCTCTGCCTAATGATCGTCAGGTGCCAATGGACATCAAGTCCATGATACCTGCAGATCAGCTCCAGCTGTGTATAATCATACCCTTAAGTGCAGGATCACATACTAGGTACATGATCCTGCGCAGCAGATCCGCTTGGCCCGGTACATGTAAGTTATACAGTTGGTAAGCAGTAAAAGTGGGCTGTGCTCATCCTCAGAGCTGGCCTTAGATGGTTTGAATCTCAGCCAGTTCAGTAGGGGCCGGCCGAGATTTGATCAATCTATGGGCAGGCTGATTGTACCCAAGTCGATCAATTGACTTTGGTACAACCAGCATGTTGGATTTTAACTAGCGATTATTGCCAGCAGCTATAGCCATATATGCTAGCAATAATCACTGTGTTCTTCCGGCAGGGGCGGCTCCCCCCCAAAACCCCCGCCATGAGAACACAATAGCTCCATGAGAGGGATTCCCCCATCAACACTGAGTGTGTTAATGGAGGAATCAAGTGATTTTCTTTCCTTTATTGCCTGCCTTAGACTTGTAAAAGAAAACCCACTTTTATGGGCTATGAAAGTATGGCTGGTACTGTATACCATTAATTTTGATCTTTGCTAAGCTCTCCCTACTGGCAAATGCTCTTAGTTTAAACTTTGAAGTTTATCCAGCCTTAGGTTGTTCACACTTGGCTCCAAGGTTCTTTAGGTTCTTTACTCATAGCCCCAAAGGTTCTTTTCTTTTAGCCCCAAGGTTCTTTACTCTTGGCCCCAAGGTTCTTAGGGTTCTTTACTCTTATCTCAAAGGTTCTTCAGGTTCTTTACTCATGACCCCAAGGTTCTTTAGGTTTTTTACTCTTGGTCCCCAGATTCTTTACTCTTTGCCCCAAGGTTCATTAGGCTCTTTACTCTTATCCCCAAGGTTCTTGAGGTTCTTCACTCTTGGCCCCAAGGTTCTTTAGGTTCTTCACTTTAGGCTCAAAGGTTCTTTAGGTTCTTTACTCCTATCCCCAAGGTTATCATGATTTCTTACTCATGGCCCTGAGGTTCTTTAGGTTCTTCACTCTTGGCCCCAGGGTTCTTTAGGTTCTTTACCTTTAGTCCCCAGATTATTTACTCTTGGCCCCAAGGTTCTTTAGGTTCTTCACTTTATGCTCAAAGGTTCTTTAGGTTCTTTACTCCTATCCCCAAGGTTATCTAGATTTTTTTATCATGGCCCTAAAGTTCTTTAGGTTCTTCACTCTTGGCCCCAAAGTTCCTTAGGTTCTTTACTCTTATGCCGCGTACACACGGTCAGAATTTCCAACAACAAATGTTCGATGTGAGCTTGTTTTTGGAAATTCCGACCGTGTGTAGGCTCCATCGGACATTTTTTGTCGGAATTTCCGACAAACAAAATTTGAGAGCTGGTTCTCAAACTTTCCAACAACAAAATTCATTGTCGTAAATTCCGATCACGTGTACACAATTCTGACACACAAAATTCCACGCATGCTCGGAATCAAGCAGAAGAGCCGCACTGGCTATTAAACTTAATTTTTCTCGGCTTGTAGTACGTGTTGTACGTCACCGCGTTCTTGACGTTCGGCATTTCCGACAACATTTGTGTGACCGTGTGTATGCAAGACAAGTTTGAGCCAACATCCGTCGGAAATAAATTCAGGATTTTGTTGTCGGTAGGGTTGCCACCTCATCCCTTTAATCCAGGACACATATGAATTACACAGGTTCTGAGGCCGATTTACTGCAGATAAGGCACCAAGTGAGTTTAATTACCACCTTAATCAGCCACAGAACCTGTGTACTTAATGTGCGTCCTGGATTAAAGGGATGATGTGGCAACCCTAGTTGTCGGAATGTCCGATCGTCTGTACACGCCATTAGTCCCAAGGTCCTTTACTTTTGGCCCCAAGATTCTTTAGGTTCTTCACTCTTTGCCCCAAGGTTCATTAGGTTCTTTACTCTTATCCCCAAGGTTCTTTAGGTTCTTTATTCATGGCCCCAAGGTTTGTTTGCTTCTTTAATCTTAGCCCCCAGGTTCTTTAAGTTCTTTACTTTTAGTCCCCTAGTAGGTTCTTCACTTTAGGCTCAAAGGTTCTTTAGGTTCTTTACTCCTATCCCCACGGTTATTTAGATTTCTTACTCATGGCCCTAAGGTTCTTTAGGTTCTTCACTCTTGGCCCCAAAGTTCCTTAGGTTCTTAACTCTTATGCCACGTACACACGGTCGGAATTTCCAACAACAAATGTTCGATGTGAGCTTGTAGTTGGAAATTCCGACCGTGTGTAGGCTCCATCGGACATTTTTTGTCAGAATTTCCGACAAACAAAATTTGAGAGCTGGTTCTCAAATTTTCCAACAAAAAAATCCATTGTCGTAAATTCCGATCATGTGTAGGTTCTTTACTCTTGGCCCCAAGGTTCTTTAGGATCTTTACTCTTAACCCTAAGATTCTTCATTGTCTTTACTCTTGTCAACATGTGTGCTGTGCCACTTCATTGAAGAACATTAAATCCCCTTGTAGGCCCCAATCCTTCCAGAAGATTTACAGGGTCTGGATGCTCAGTCTGTTCAGCCCTACAGACAACAAATTTCTGAGGAACTAGTGAGATTACTGTACAGTGACGTCGCTAGTTGCTAGTCTAGGGTAGATACACACAACAGCTGTCTGCAGTATTTATGTGGCAGGTAGACTTTATGTTAAGCCAGCGTGCATTGGTCTTTTGTCTCCGAGCTATACTAGGTCAGTTAGCAGATTAAAGCATGAGGACAGGCAAATCATACCCTGATAATCTCTGAAGTATCAGAGTCAACAAAAACAATGTTTGCCTGTTTGTCGTCATCTTTCTATATATATATATATATATAGAGCGACTCTCTTTCATTAGCACATAACGCATCAGCTCGGCAGAACTCTAATCTGGTCTTTGGCTTTGCCCATCTGCCGGCACAGCTGACCTCTGGGATAGCTGTCTAATCGAGCACCGCAAGCTCTTCCTGATGTTTAGCGTGCGGCTGAGCGGAAAGCGTCACGGGGCCTCAAACTTTGCTACTGCTCTAAAAATAGACCGGGAGAGAAGGACAACATTTTCAGATAAATAATAGTGGTGAGTTGTTCTGTTTATTTAATCGCTCGGTGGACCTTCATCCACGCTGCACAATTCCATACTGGGCTGGAGATACAAATCAAAGGAAACATATATTTACTTTTGTAGCGGCCATAACCCTCAGCGGGGCGGCCTTAACTTTTTGGGCTTACCAGTTACCTCCTCATGGCCTGTCGGGTGTTGTCCAGGGGTTCCCAGGGTTAGTACCCAGTGACTTCAGATTCTGACACATAAAATTCCTTTTAAAGGTTTTTATTCTGCAGTGGTAACATCCAACATAACACAGTCTCTGATAGGAATAGATAGGAATAGATACGGGTGATAAACTCAGGCACTTTGAACTGCTGACATCCACTGAATGTCTCTAATAAACCCAGAGAGTAGCCACTCGCAGCTGGGTGCTTCACTGCTGGATAGAACCTCTAGCCAGAGGCTTAGCAGCCAACATGTGATCCGGAAACTTTGCCAAGTCTCTGCCACAGACTAGATTGTAACTGAAGATAAGTAGGAACCTTTCCCACAGTATCTGGAACTTTCTCTGTCTCCTTGGCGCTACTGTGGAAGTGTGGATTCTTTAGTGTCCATACAACTCAGCTCCCAGGCTCTTACCGAGCAGCCAGCTTGTTGGCCCTCCTCCGAAGAGTCCTCCCCTGGTCACTTGTACGAGTTGCCGTGTCCCTCCAATACCGAGAGCACACGAGACACCTCCGAATCCTCCAGTTACTGGGCCTCGAACTAACCAGTTCTGAGGCTCGGGAACGGACGGATCCCCACCCCAGACCATGAGGGCCTCTGAGGCTGGTCGGATTGACCATTGCTTGCGGGACAGCAGACACTCCTCGGCCCGGGACCCCTCGCGGGCTGCCCCGGACCAGAACCAGGAATCAATACTGCAAGCCGAACCCTGAACACGTGACTTCAGCACCTTAAATACCCCTTCCCAGACTACACAGCAGGGCCAGACGCGCCCACTGATTGGCTCCGGGAAAGATTGGTACCTAACACGTCCAACCAGGCCTGGTTCTCGGCCTGTCATGGGTGCCTCACTGCACCTATGACCAGGCGGAACCTTAGTACAGCCCAGCCAGACTGATGCCAATGTAAATCCTGTACAATTAACCCCCAGAACTCCATTACAGTTCTGAGCAAAAACTAAATTTTCACTGATAGCGCACACTTGGTGAAGTGTGACCGCTACACTTTATTATTTATATATTTTCTTTTCTATGCAAAAGTAAACTTTTTAGATTCCTGAGGCAAATTTAACCCCACCTACAATCCACCTTAGTCCTGCCTAAGGACCAGTCATGCCAAGACTGTGCCCACTTACCAGAGTGGTCCACAAAAAAACACCTCTATCTATTTTTTCATTTTAGTTAGGAAATCACAGCATTTTCCTTGACAATACCTTCATATGGACAGCGCCATCTTTGGTCGGCTATCATGCAGGGTCAGCATCACGTGTCCCAGATGACTCAGTGTCGTATCACGGCGCACGGCGCCACTCGCGCATGCGCAGTGGGTGCCCGGCTGTGAAGCCACAGCTGGGTGCCCACAGTAAGGATGCCGGCGCCGCGAGCGGAGCAGGGAATGAGGGGGGGCTCCCTGGGACAGGTAAGTGTCCGATTATTAAAAGTCAGCAGCTGCAGTATTTGTAGCTGCTGACTTTTAAAAATTTTTTTTTAATGGGCACTCCTCTTTAACCACATGCCGACCGCGCTATAGTCGAAAGACATCTACAGCGCGGTCTGCTAGTTCTAAGTGGACGTCCTACGGACGTCCTCCCAGAAACTTGCTCCCGCGCGCCCCCTGGGGCGCGCACTCGGGAACATCCGTGACCGGATCACGGATCACGGTAAACAGCCGCTGATAGCGGCCGTTTACCATGTGATCGCTCCGTCAAATGACGGAGCGATCACATGTACACAAACCGGGGTCACGTCATGACGCCGGTTCCTCCCTCTCCTCTCTGTACCGATCGGTACAGAGAGGAGAGAAGCGGAGAGGGGAAGAGACGGGACCAGCGCTGTGGGCTGGATGTGTAGTGCCCACAGCGCTGGTCAATACACTGCCACCAACCACTGTGCAATGCTCTGCCACCAACCACTGTGCAATGCTCTGCCACCAACCACTGTGCAATGCTCTGCCACCACTGTGCAATGCTCTGCCACCACTGTGCAATACTCTGCAACCACTGTGCAATGCTCTGCCACCACTGTGCAATGCTCTTCCACCACTGTGCAATGCTCTGCCACCACTGTGCAATGCTCTGCCACCACTGTGCAATACTCTGCAACCACTGTGCAATGCTCTGTCACCACTGTGCAATGCTCTGCCACCACTGTGCAATACTCTGCAACCACTGTGCAATGCTCTGTCACCACTGTGCAATGCTCTGCCACCACTGTGCAATGCTCTGCCACCACTGTGCAATACTCTGCAACCACTGTGCAATGCTCTGTCACCACTGTGCAATGCTCTGCCACCACTGTGCAATGCTCTGCCACCAACCACTGTGCAATGCTCTGCCAATACTGTGCAACACTGTAATACTCTGCCAATACTTTCCAATACTCTGCCAATACTCTGCCAATACTCTGCCAATACTCTGCCAATACTCGCCAATACTCGCCAATACTCTGCCAATACTCTGCAATAATTGTTAATAGAAACAAATAATTTTTTATTTTTATTTTTTACTGAATTTTCAGTAATTTTGGATTTATAGCTCAAAAAATAAAAAACCCAGCGGTGATTAAATACCACCAAAAGAAAGCTGTATTTGTGTGAAAAAAAGGACACAAAATTCATTTGGGTACAGTGTTGCATGACTGAGTAATTGTCATTCAAAGTGTGAGAGCACCGAAAGCTGAATATTGGTCTGGCTAGGAAGGGGGTTTAACTGCCCAGTGGTCAAGTGGTTAATGGAACCTAAATTAAGAAATGATCAACAAGACCGCCGGCACCCTGGAAATGAGTTCTATCCTCATTGGGCACTCAGCTGCTCAGATCTCATCATCAAAAACCCAAAAGATATAGAAGTTAGTCATTTTGACATGTTGCAGTTGACTCAAAAAGAACTCAATTTCAGGTGGACTTACCCTTTAAGTCGGCTGTCACCAGTGACACACATTCTATGGAGGATGAAGGCAACAGAGTAGCAAATTTGGAAAGAATTTAGAAGGAAACTGTCACTTTTTTTTTTTTTGCAGTTTTTGAAATGCAAACTGACATTTTTTTAACTGTCTCGCCCGTTCATTTCTTTTGTCTAACAAGAAAATCCAGCAAAGGAAGCGGGAATGAAAGCGAATTTCTGCATTCAAGTTATTCCCCGTCCACTTTACACCTAGTTACCATAAAGCGTGTCACCTTGAAACATTTATTAGTTGTTGATGTTTGTTTGCCGCAGCGATAAAGAAGCAAAAAAAACCCCCCAAAAAAACAGTTTAATAACCCCTCGAGTGCGGTGAGATTCTGCAAAGTGCATCGGGGGGATTCATGAATAATGATTGTAAGGCGGCCGACGTTGACATCTCGTCAGCGATAACATCAAAAGTTGGGAAATGACAGCCGGAGCCGCGCTCCTTATATTGTCTCTTCATAATTGAATGCCTCGTCTCTGAGGTCTCTCGCGGTTCCTCCATTCCTCTCCCGGCTCTCTCACCATTTGCACTTCAAGTTTTTGCCGAATTCTTCTTAGAATTCTCAGGCGCTGCTCATTTGACAGAGGTCAGAGCCATATCCGGGGAACTTCTTTAAAAACGAATGGGAATCAACATGACGCCGCGGGAGGGGGGGGGGGGGGGGGTGGCAAACAAAGGAATTATTTTGTGGGCAGACGGGCCTTTCTGCGATGAAGAATACAAAGGGAAATTGGAAATCGGCTTGACTTAGAAATCTTTGGTGTCAATGAAATTTTATTTTGAGAAAAAAAAACCTCTGGAAAATATGTGAAACTATCGTTTGGAGCGGGGGGGGGGGGGGGTGCAAAATCACAATACAAAATCACAAAACAAAATCAGACTTGGTGGCCAGCAGTGGGAGTAAAAAAAAATACATAGCACCTGTGGTCAGTAGGAGGAGGAATCATTGGTGTCAGTGGGAGGAATAGTGCCCCATCATTGGTATTGGGGGAGATATAGTGCACCATCATTGGTGTCAATGGGAGGAATAGTGCCCCATCATTGGTATCAGTGGAAGGAATGGTGCCCCATAATTAGTATCAGTTAAAGGAATGGTGTCCCATCATTGGTATCAGTGGAAGGAATAGTGCCCCATCATTGATATCAGTTGAAGGCATAGTGCCCAATGATTGGTATCAGTTAAAGAAAATGTGCCCCATCATTGGTGTCAGTGGGAGGAATAGTGCCCCATCATTGGTGTCAGTGGGAGGAATAGTGCCCCATCATTGGTATCAGGGGAAGGAATGGTGCCCCATCATTGATATCAGTTGAAGGAATGGTGCCCCATCATTGGTATCAGTGGAAGAAATAGAAGGAGTAGTGCCCCATCATTGGTATCAATGGGAGGAACAGTGCCCCATCATTGGTATCAGTGAAATGAATGGTACCCCATCATTGGTATCAGTGGAAGAAATAGAAGAAATAGTGCCCCATCATTGGTGTCAGTGGGAGGAATAGTGCCCAACCGTTGGTGTCAGTGGGAGGAATAGCGCCCCATCATTGGTATCAGTGGAAGGAATGAGGCCCCATCATTGGTGTCAGTGGGAGGAATAGTGCCCCATCATTGGTATCAGTGGGAGGAATAGTGCCACCTCATTAGTGTCAGTGGGAGGAATGGTGCCCCATCATTGGTATCAGTGGAAGAAATAGAAGGAGTAATGCCCCATCATTGGTATCATTGGAAGGAATAGTGCCCCGTCATTGGTATTGGGGGCGATATAGTGCACCATCATTGGTGTCAGTGGGAGGAATAGTGCCCCGTCATTGGTATCAGTGGAAGGAATGGTGCCCCATCATTGGTGTCAGTTGAAGGAATGGTGCCCCATCATTGGTATCAGTGGAAGAAATAGAAGGAGTAGTGCCCCATCATTGGTATTAATGGGAGGAATAGTGCTCCATCATTGGTATCAGTGAAAGGAATGGTGCCCCATCATTGGTGTCAGTGGGAAGAATAGTGTTCTAACGTTTATATCAATGGAAGGAAGTATGGCCCATCATTGGTGCCAATAGAAGGAATAAAGCCCCACTGTTGTCGTCAATAAGAGGAATTATGCCCCACTGTTGGTGGAAAGAATGGTGCCTCATCATTGGTGTCAGTAGGATAAAATAATGACTTATATCAACGATAGGAACAAGGGCCTGCATAAAGGCAAGCAAAGGGCTGCATCTACAATTTGTAGACCACTGTGTGCTTTTCAGAATGAGGTTCTGTGAAGGTTCTCGTGTATCCAGGTCACGGTATATCCAGTAGTCGGTGGCCACCTGTAACTGGACTTGTTCTGTAATGTGGAGTACATTTTGTAAGTTATCCAATCCACTCTAACCAGTTTTGATGTGGTTAGATTCTTTCGAGGACTGGCAGATGAACATTTTGGACGGAGAGGACAACTGGTTCACAAAGGGCGTGAACAGGGGCGGACTGACCATTCAGCCACTCGGGCACTGCCCGAGGGCCCCGGGCCACTAGGGGGCCCCATCAGGGTTGCCAGCCTCAGTAAAACCACGGACAGTATGTAAAAAAATTTTTTTACATCTGTTTCTGAAATGTCCCTTACCGACATCCTATTGGTCTAAAAATCCCGAGATTATAGCTGCCCCACCTCTCCAGTACCTTCTCAGCCAATAGAAACATGTTTGTGTATACTGTGTGTACACGTATGTGTATACTGTGTGATTGTATACTGTGTGTGTATACTGTGTGATTGTATACTGTGTGGCCCCATAATCTCTGATTGCCTGGGGGCCCCATAATCTCCTATTGCCCGGGGGCCCCGTGAGTCGTCAGTCCGCCCCTGGGCTGATTACTATAGTGATTTCCAGCTTCTAGAGGGATCCCACAGGTATGGTGTATATATATATATATATATATATATATATATAGTTACATTGGTACAAGCTGGAACAATTTAAAAAGATACCATACCTGTAACTCAGCGAATCGCCGCCATTTTTGGCTCGCCATGAACGCGCGTGTTCTTATATTGCTGAGCGGACTGGATTTCTCTGTGACATCATCCTTTTTTTCCCCCCATATAAAACAGAATGAGGCCTCTGTGGACTGGAGGCGCAGGTTCCGCTCCCTACGCCACATCGGGGCTTCGTCGCTTTCACGTACATTCTGGCTGCTATCGATTCCTCCCGTAATTCTTACTTAATGTTTTTTTTTTTTTTCCCCCGCGTTGTAATTTTCTGTAATTGCAAACTCAAATAAAGCTGATAAAAATCACCCCGGGGCAAAAAGCCTTCAATCCATAGCGGTGAGGTGCATTACCGCTGCCCCAGAGAAGAGGCCTGAGATTCGCAATTTAAATTGTTGATGGCGTTAGGAGAGGCGGCGGTGGTGGTGGAGGCGGGGAGCGGAGACGTTACGCGCGAGGGATAATTAAAAGAGAACTGAAAACGAAGCAGAAAATTTGGCAGTTCATTGATTGGTGGAAGGAGAAGTCGATTAGCAGTTTGTTGGTTTTTGAAAGTCCGTTCCAAGGGAAAATATTTGATAGAACTTAGGAGCCCGTCACATGCTAGGGACTATCTCAAAGGACTCATTTACACCATTTTGCTGCAGCAATGTGTTGCCAGAGAAAATCTGGTGCTATTCCGAATGACTGGCATTACATTTCAGGCTGCTCCGGTCTGGTCACATGATCCTGTTTCAGCCAGCGGTGGCTGCAGGGGAGAGGATACAGTGGGTGGGCCAATACAGCCAATGGGTGACATCACTGCTCCCAGGCTTTACCGCCCATTGTTGGGCACTCTCTCCTCTCCACTGCAGATGCTCTAGTGGCCAAAAGCCAAATACCACATACTGCATTTGGCCACTAGATGGTGCTTTGTATCACTAGATATTACTATGATACTTAGCTCCATCTAGTGGCCAAAAGCCAAATACCACATACTGCATCAGGCCACTAGAAGGCGCTAAGTATCATAAGAATTTCCTATGAGGAGGAAATTCAGGGCAAACCTGGTCCTGTGCTTGGCCAATCTGTGAATGGAGTTAAGCTTTAAAGTTTGTATAAATAGGAGCAGGGGGGGGGGGGGGCTTCAGGAAGAAAAAGTATGGCGGGTGAAGGGGGAGGGGTGTATAACAAAACTTGGATATGAAATATAGTACAAAGATAAAAATATAGAAAACTGTGGCTGCTGACCTGACCGGTCATTGGTTATCCTCGTCCCACAGCTGGGCGAGTCCCTGACCCGCAGCAAGCAGCCAGTGAAGTCAGATCTCCTGTCGGAAGAAATTGGCCTTTACAGTATCCCGTATAGTTTACGTAAACCTTCCAGCGATCTGACATTTTATTAAGCTCACTTTAATGTATTTCTGTTAAACACTGTCAGGCTTAAGCAGCTTTGTTGATTAAATAAAGTGAATTAAAAGCCTACTCTCCACATTAAAAAAAAGTTATTATGACGCACAATCTCCGATGTTTGATGTGTCTTGTAACTTAATGATTTTTCTCTGAGTAAATACCAAGGAAGTCGGCGCTGCGGTCAGAATGTATTATCTTACCGAAACCGCATGCAAATTCTTGTTGGCTGTGTGTGTGTACATATTATAACCTTTCCGTGTATCACAGCGGAATTAGGCGGCTTCTTTAAACATCAGAAGAGAAATGTCATTATTCATGTTCCTGGCGTTATTAATCCTTCCTACTCACCCATGAGCTCAGCTTTTCAAGGTAGGATTGCATACAAACTTACACCTTAATGGTCTCTAATGCCACGTACACACGATCGGACTATCCGGCCTACTTAGTCCAATGGACTTAGTCATGTTGATGAGGACAAGGGCCTCTTCCCCACAACCCTGGCCGTTGGTTGTCGGGGTCTGCGGGCAGGGGGCTTGTCGGAATCTGGGAGCCCCCTTTAATAAGGGGGGCCCCCAGATCCTGGAACCCTCACCCTATGTGAATGAGTATGGGGTACATCGTACCACTACCCATTCACCTAAGGGAAAAAGTGTTAAGCCCCATACACACGGTCGGAAAATCCGACCACCAAATCCATCGGATTTGGTCCGACGGATTTAGTCCGACACTGGTGTTGCATACACACGGTCGGACAAAGTTGTCGGAAAATCCGATCATTCTGAACGTGGTGACGTTTGTTGCCTACGACGGGACTACGTAAAGGCTAGTAGCCAATAGCTTTGGTCTTGTAATGTGATCTGAGCATGCGTGGCACTTTGTCCGTCGGAATTCGCTACACACGATCGGAATTGGTGTGATCGGACTTTGTTGTCGGAAAATCTATCCAGCAGGAGATAGAACTTTGTCTGTCGGACAATCCGATGGAAACTGTCCGATGGTGCCTACACACGGTCGGAATTTCCGACAACATTGTCCGATAGGACAGAATCCATCGGAAAATCCGACCGTGTGTATGGGGCTTTAAAGTGGAGCTCCACCCGCACCAAAAATATTAAAAGTCAGCAGCTACAAATACTGCGGCTGCTGACTTTTGATAGTGGACACTTACCTGTTCCAGGTTCCAGGTCTCTCAGCTGCCCCGCCACCATCCTCTGTCAGGGAATCAGGAAGTGAAGACGCAACGTCTTCACTGCCCGGTTCCCTACTGCGCATGCGCGAGTCGCGCTGCGCGCCTCTATTGGTCCCCGTTGTGTCCTGGGAACTGTGTTTCCCAAGACACAACAGGGCATCTCCGGATAGGGGTGGGGCAGCTCCGGATATCTCATCCGGAAGTGGGTGCAGATACCTGTATTATACAGGTATCTGCACCCCCCTTCCCCCTGAAAGGTGCCAATTGTGGCACCGGAGGGGGGAGGATAAGCAGAAGTTCCACTTTAGGGTGGAGCTCTGCTTTAAGCGTAGGGATTTCCCTTTAAATCCATACCAGGTGACGGGGCTAGCAAGGTGTCAATCTCGCCGATGGAGGTGGCGGCATTGACTCCCTTTGCTAGTCCCGTCTACTTCGGAGTCACATTCTAAATGAACAGACTTTACTCCGTGTGTGTGCAAGTCCGTTCCTTTCAAAAGTCCAGCGGACTAGCACACAGACGGCCAGATTGTCCGCCGGACTGCCAATAATTTTGAGTCAAAACTTCTTTCTAAGTCCGCCAGACTTTTGGGAAGAAAAAGTCCACCGGAGCCTACACACGATCAAATTGTCCAATCGTGTGTACGCGGCATAAGGGCTCATTGACATCACAATGCATGCGTTAACGCGTGAATGCTAGACATGTGCACAATAGAAAAATTTGTTTCGTTTCGTTTCTGTTCATTTCCGTTGATTTGTAACGATTCGTAATTTCGTAGAGTCGTGGGTGTTCATTTTCATTATTTGATGGGTGGCTGTGTGGTTGGGAATCCTGTGATGGGGACTGTGATGGGGGGCTGTGTGGGAGGTTCTGTGATGGGGGGCTGTGGGGTTGGGGATCCTGTGATGGGGGGCTGTGTGGTTGGGGATCCTGTGATGGGTGGCTGTGTGGTTGGGGATCCTGTGATGTGGGGCTGTGTGGGAGATTCTGTGATGGGGGCTGTGTGGTTGGGGATCCTGTGATGGGGGGCTGTGTGGGAGGTTCTTTGATGGGTGGCTGTGTGGTTGGGAATCCTGTAATGGGGGCTGTGTGGTTGGGGATCCTGTGATGTGGGGCTGTGTGGGAGGTTCTGTGATGGGGGGCTGTGTGGGAGGTCCTGTGATGGGGGGCTGTGTGGGAGGTTCTGTGATGGGGGCTGTGTGGGAGGTTCTGTGATGGGGGGCTGTGGGGTTGGGGATCCTGTGATGGGGGGCTGTGTGGTTGGGGATCCTGTGATGGGTGGCTGTGTGGTTGGGGATCCTGTGATGTGGGGCTGTGTGGGAGATTCTGTGATGGGGCGCTGTGTGGGAGGTTCTTTGATGGGTGGCTGTGTGGTTGGGAATCCTGTAATGGGGGCTGTGTGGTTGGGGATCCTGTGATGTGGGGCTGTGTGGGAGGTTCTGTGATGGGGGGCTGTGTGGGAGGTCCTGTGATGGGGGGCTGTGTGGGAGGTTCTGTGATGGGGGGCTGTGTGGTTGGGGATCCTGTAATGGGGGCTGTGTGGTTGGGGATCCTGTGATGTGGGGCTGTGTGGGAGGTTCTGTGATGGGAGGCTGTGTGATTGGGGATCCTGTGATGGGGGCTGTGTGGTTGGGGATCCTGTGATGTGGGGCTGTGTGGGAGGTTCTGTGATGGGGGGCTGTGTGGGAGGTTCTGTGATGGGGGCTGTGTGGTTGGGGATCCTGTGATGGGGGCTGTGTGGTTGGGGATCCTGTGATGGGGGCTGTGTGGGAGGTTCTGTAATGGGGGCTGTGTGGTTGGGGATCCTGTGATGGGGGCTGTGTGGGAGGTTCTTTGATGGGGGCTGTGTGGGAGGTTCTGTGATGGGGGGCTGTGTGGTTGGGGATCCTGTGATGGGGGGATATGTGTAAGGTTCTGTGATGGGGGGCTGTGTGGGAGGTTATTTGATGGGTGGCTGTGTGGTTGGGAATCCTGTAATGGGGGCTGTGATGGGGGGCTGTGTGGGAGGTTCTGTGATGGGGGGCTGTGTGGTTGGGGATCCTGTGATGGGGGGCTGTGTGGTTGGGGATCCTGTGATGTGGGGCTGTGTGGGAGGTTCTGTGATGGGGGGCTGTGTGGGAGGTTCTGTGATGGGAGGCTGTGTGATTGGGGATCCTGTGATGGGGGGCTGTGTGGTTGGGGATCCTGTGATGGGGGGCTGTGTGGTTGGGGATCCTGTGATGGGGGGCTGTGTGGGAGGTTCTGTGATGGGGGGCTGTGTGGGAGGTTCTGTGATGGGAGGCTGTGTGGTTGGGGATCCTGTGATGGGGGGCTGTGTGGTTGGGGATCCTGTGATGTGGGGCTGTGTGGGAGGTTCTGTGATGTGGTGCTGTGTGGGAGGTTCTGTGATGGGGGGCTGTGTGGGAGGTTCTGTGATGGGGGCTGTGTGGTTGGGGATCCTGTGATGTGGGGCTGTGTGGTAGGTTCTGTGATGGGAGGCTGTGTGGTTGGGGATCCTGTGATGGGGGGCTGTGTGGTTGGGGATCCTGTGATGGGGGGCTGCATGGATGGGGAGGTCTATGATTGGGACGACTTTGTGATGGGTGGCCCACATGATTGGGGCTCTGTGATGGAGGACTGTGTGCTGATGGGTATACTATGATGTGAAGTTATTCATTGAAAGTTTGATTGATGTAAAGGGGGCCTCTGATAAGAAGTTAATTTCAAGGCAGTTGTTTGCATTGTCCCAGGCTCAGCTTTCCCATTGATAAGTATCATTTATGTTTTCTCATTTTAGACTGTGGGGTGCCACGACTGAAGGAAGGTTCAGAAACATTGGTTTATTATACATCTGCATTATTTCTGTCTCTTGTATCTGCCTGGAGTTCGCTTCAATGATATAATATGAAAACAGAGCCCCATTAATTTGTATCTTTTTTACATCTTCCCAGAGTTTAGCTTTACCTCCTCAGAGGATCCTTTATCCCAACCATCGTTCCCCTTTAAATGTAACCAGAGAAAAGAACGATATGTCTGGATCTCGGTGTCATCCCGGCTCAGCCGCACAAAGAAAAGAGAAAAAAAAATTGGCAATCCTCATAGAAGAGTCTCTCGGTAAATGAAGTGTCAGGAAGTATGATTTAGTGTAGGAATGAAGCTGATTCTCTGTCGTCCTGTCTTAGCGCTGCCGCGCTCGCGGTGACGCTTCTCATAATAATGTTATATATTAAGTCGGTTTGGAGGTCAGACGCTGAGTGGAGAGACTCATGTAGAGCACGTCTGGAGGATTACATCCCGAAGTGCGCAATCCTCATAATGCCGTGTTATCCCGGCTGATATGGCGGCTGAGGTCACATCTTCACACGAGAGACGGGGGAGGGTAATAGCACTCTACCCCGGCGGTCAATAAACTTCGATTTTTGACTGGAAACTCTGGTGGTGGAATTGGGCAATCAGCGGGGAAATTGCGCTGCTATTACTGTAGTATGAGCACAAATCTTTATCAGTTCTGTCCGTTAACAAAGCTTTGGCGTCCTGATATGCCTGGGAACCTTCTCTAATCGCCAAATCCGGGGACAATAAAATATTTCAGGCACCTGCAGTCAGCATGAGTTTAAATGTTCCTCTCCTGTACTGAAGTTGTCTATTTTAATTTCACTGCACGCTGTGAGCTTCTCACAACGTTCACCAGAAGCTGCAGAAAGTCCGATAGAGTCTGTCCCATTTCCTCCTCAGCCTGAGGGTCCTTGGCCCACCCCTTTCATGCATTGGGTCACAGTTCTTTCAGTCATGGAGGCACGGCGTCCCATGTGGGTGGTCTGCATGCAAATTAAGGCTGCTTGGGAATGCCCACTCCTTCAGACTGACACCCACCGATCAAGGGAGTTTGATATTTGCAAGAGCCAGCACACTGCTTGCATCAGGACTGGGAGGAGTATTGAGGCCGGGTGCGGAGATGTTTTCAGGAAGCTATGTACAGCACTCTGCTGGCTCCTCCCCCCCTGCCTGCGTTGCATAGAGACCCAGTGATGACATCATTGGGTCCAAAACAAGGTTTGTAATGTATGGGAACCTTTCATTTTTAGAGCTTCCAAGTTTTCAGACTCATAACTGATGATACCAGGAATACGGGCTGGTCATGGTGTATGCAAGTTTGGTTCGTGTGTGGCAAATGACGGTACATGATGGGTCTTGCCTTCTTGCTAATTCATCCCCCGCCAACTGATATTTGCTTTTCCACATTCCCCCGATGCAACATTTCTCCATCAGAAATATCTATGGTTTTATAGTATGTAGTATGATACTAAGTAGGTCAAAATGTGTAGGATACTTCCTGTGAGCCCAGGCCGCCATTGACACAAGCTATTTACATTTGCTCCTCCATACAATACTGCAAAAAGCAACGCTGATGTCATGACACTGTCTGCGGTATTGAAGACTGCCCGACAAGTAGCCAAGAGTGCATTGTGTACATCTGCATCAGAAAGAACGCTAATCAAATGAGCCAAGAGTTCAACAAGGATTCATTGGTTCAGTAAATGACCACAGACAAGGATAACAAACAGCCAAGGCCTTTTTGGGGGCCCATAAATTCCTCCACTTCATCAGTTCCTAAGTACAATAAATACAGCTCTCCGTGGTCGTTTACTGAACCAATAAAGCACTGTTGGACTCTTGGATCGTTTTCTTTGGCTCTCTTTCTGTTGAAACTGTATATAGATTACTCTGTTTGGATGACCCCTATTTTTAAGGGGCCTCCACTTGGAGGACAGTTGCCTAACCCAAGCCACCATTAGAAATCATATTATTTTGTGGAGAGCTGCTGAACTCAAGCCATCTGGCTCAACCAAGTCCACCATTAGAAATCATGGGATTTTATGGAGAGCTGCTAAACCCAAGCCATCTGGCTCCACCAAGGCCACCATTAGAATCTATGGGACTTTGGGGAGAGATGCTGAACCCAAGATATTTGGCACCACCGAGTCCACCATTAGAAATCATGGGACTTTGTAGAGAGCTTCCAAACCCAAGCCATTTGGCTCCACCAAAGCTACCATTAAAAATAATGGGACTTTGTGGAGAGCTGCTGAACACAAGATATTTGGCTCTACCTAGGCCTCCATTAGAAATCATGGGACTTTGTGTAAAACTGCTGAACCTAAGCCATCTGGCACCACCAAGGCCACCATTATAAATTATAGGACTTTGTGGTGAGACACCACCAAGGCCACCATTAGAAATGATAGGACTTTGTGGAAAGACACAAGCCATCTGGCACCACCAAGGCCACCATTAGAAATGATAGGACTTTGTGGAGAGACCCAAGCCATCTGGCACCGCTAAGGCCAAAATTTAGAAATCATGGGACTTTGTGTAAAACTGCTGAACCCAAGCCACCTGGCACCACCAAGGCCACCATTAGTAATTATAGGACTTTGTGGAGAGACACAAGCCATCTGGCACCACCAAGGCCACCATTAAGAAATTATAGGACTTTCTGGAGAGACCCAAGCCATCTGGCACCACTAAGGCCAAAATTAGAAATTTTGTGGAGAGTTGCTGAACCCAAGCTATCTGGTGCCATCAAGGCCACCATTCGAAATCATAGAACTTTGTGGAGAGCTGCCGAACCCAAGCCATCTGGCACCACAAAGGCCACCATTAGAAATCATGGGACTTTGTTTAGAGCTGCTGAACCCAATATATTTGGCTCCACAAAGGCCGCCATTACAAAGCACGGGACTTTGTGGGGAGCTGCCGAACCCAAGCCATCTGGCTCAATCAAGGCCACTATTAGAAATAATAGGGCCCTATACAGCCCACCTGACAGGCCCCCCATTCCTTAGTCACCCAGAGAAGAAGATATATCTGCTGGGAAAACCAGGAGCTGTGGTTGCTAGATTACTCTGCTTGCACCCAAAGATAGTTAAAAAGCCCCCTCTCTACCTCCAGGCCTCACTGCTGGGTCTTGGAGAACCTTACATTTAAAAACAGGGAGTCATGGTTTGAGGCATTATGCCACTCTCTCCCTCTGAACCGATAAGGCCGGGCCCAGTACTGGAGGGCTGGCTTTACCTCCCTTTCAGCAGCCTTGGGCCCCACTAAGGACTTCATTTCTTTTGGTAGAGAATCCATATCCTATGCTTCACCCCCATCTCCTCTTGAATTCCTGTGCGTCATGCAACTGTCAGAGTACCCCTTAAAAAAAGGGGGGGAGGGGTTCCTGGGTGGGGGTGAGGTCGCTGCCCGAAAAAGGTGGAAGTATCAAAGTCACATGGTTAAAGTCAGAGCCAGTCAACAAACATTTTCAGAAGGTTCAGCAATGGAAGCCTCTATGTTGCTCTCATGACAGGTTAACTTTAAACCGCTAGTTGATGCTGCTGTGAAACGGCAGCGCTTAGGAAAAAAATCAATCTTGCTATTTGCCGGCTGTTACATGGCGAATCGTTCTTCATTATCTCTTTTTTTTTTTTTCATGTGATTGACTGCTCAATCCAGCAAAATATGTATTTATGTATCATTTTTCCAAATGATGTTGTAGGAATTATATCAAATCAATACATAACAGTGTTGTTACTTTGAGAAAAAAAAAAAAACGCCACCGATTTTGTACAGGAATAAATATGCGCAGTTATCTCGCTGTTATTATCTGTCAAAATGAGGCATGCATTAAAAAAAGAGAAAAAAAAAAAAGTCAGCCAATGAAAAAAAGAAAATAAAAGATACAAGTTTGAGATTTTAAATTTTTTATAACTGCCCGTGTTTTTTTTTTTTTTTTTTTTTTTTATCCCCTTGGCCTCCCTTGTCACTCACTCACGATATAGGGAGCCCTTTTAATTCTATTAATATTCCCTTTTATCATGCGGGAGAAGGGACATTACTTTAAATCATCTCTTAAGTGCACTATAAAACACTCGGTCGGAATCCCCGGGATAATATTTCCGTCGTCTACCAGCTACTTTATTTTTGTTAATACGCTTGTCGTCGCCAATTTTTTTTATTTTTTTTTGCGGAGAGCCGCTGAAAGATGAACCTTCGAGGTGCTTACATAAAAAAGTCTCTTTATGCAAACCTATATATTCCCTGATAAACATGCGAGTTCTGTACGCCAGACAAGGGCTCTTCGTTCACAGTCAGCCGTTTTGCAGATATCAAATAATTTGTCGTCTTATTATCCTATATCAGACCAAACAAATGGCAGCTGAAATCGGTTAGCTGTTCATCACAGATTAGTGGCAAATCCTCACGCAAAGCATGTTTAATGCCAAATAAAATCCACTCGTAGCTGCAAATAGTGAGATATTTACACTTATTTTTTTTCTTAATGTGTTTAACATGAAATGTAGAGCGCAGTCGTTTCCAGTTTTAAGGGGAAGTTGATAAAACCCACTGTAATGCCAACTGGTTCCATGGACGGGTGGGGGGATTTTTGTAGGACCATAAAGGCCCCATATCATCAAGCTGCAATATAACCAATGAAAGTAGATCTTAATCTAATCCCGTTAACCTGTATGCATAGACTGTAAGTGGCAGCATGGATGGATGGGCCTTAATGGCCAGCCGACCCACATATGCCAATGTCCCGGCACAGTGACCGAACTGTTACGGACAGCTGCTGAACATTGACCACTGTAGCAGACAATCACATGATTGGTGAATTCAGGAGAGGTCTTCTTTTCTAGACCTCCCTAGAACTCATTGATTTCACATACCCACCTGAGAACCCCATGGAGGATTTTGGGCTCCTCATGTCAAGTAGACATGTGCGATTCGTTTCGTACGAATTCGTAATTCGTACGAATTTTTCGAAATTCGTACGAATTTACGAATCTGTAGTACGAATTTTTTTTTTTACGAATTCCGTACGGAATACGAAATTTTTTTTTACGAATCGTTAGTAAAGTTACGAATCGTTACGAATCGTTACGAATCGTTACGAATCGTTAACGCGGCTAATGAATTGTTGGTTCTCATAACACAGAGAACAATTCGAATCCAACTACAAATATCGAATTTCAATTTCAAGTTACGAATCGTTACGAATCGTTATGAATAGTTACGAATCGTTACGAATCGTTATGAATAGTTACGAATCGTTAGTAAATCCAACTACCAATATCGAATTTCAACTAATTTGAACGAAATTATTATAGCAGATATAACGAATGAATTCGAATGACAAAGTGTCATTTTTGCAGAAAAAAAAAAAGCGTAGGGGTCCCCCCAAATTCAATAACCAGGCCCTTCAGGTCTGGTATGGATATTAAGGGGGACCCCAGCCAAAAAAAAATAAAAAAAATGGCGTGGGGTCCCCCCCAAATATCCATACCAGACCCTTCAGGTCTGGGATGGATTTTAAGGGGAACCCCGGCCAAAAAAAAAAAAAAAAAAAATGGCATGGGGTCCCCCTCAAAATCCATACCAGACCCTTTATCCGAGCACGCAACCTGGCAGGCCGCAGGAAAGGAGGGGGGGACGAGAGCGGCCCCCCCTCCCGCCTGAACCGTACCAGGCCACATGCCCTCAACATTGGGAGGGTGCTTTGGGGTCCCCCCCAAAGCACCTTGTCCCCATGTTGATGAGGACAAGGGCCTCATCCCCACAACCCTGGCCGGTGGTTGTGGGGGTCTGCGGGCGGGGGGCTTATTGGAATCTGGAAGCCCCCTTTAACAAGGGGACCCCCAGATCCCGCCCCCCCCCTGTGTGAAATGGTAAGGGGGTACAAAAGTACCCCTACCATTTCACCAAAAAAGCGTCAAAAATTGTAAAAATGACAGGAGACGGTCTTTGACAATTCCTTTATTAAAATCTTCTTTCTTCTTTCTTCTGGTCTTCCTTCTTCATCTTCTCCTTCCGGCATCTTCTTCCATCTTCTTCTTCCTTCGATTCGCTTCTTCTTCCTCCGGTCTTCTCGTCCTTCTCGTCCGGCGTCGTCCTTCTCGTCCGGCATCGGCGTCTCTTCTCGCAGGCCGCTCCTCGCAATGGGAGGCTCCCGCTCTGTGAGGCTCCGCTCCGGGTGACAGGTCTTTTATAACGAAGGCACCTGGTGACCCCGCCCCCTCTGACGCACGGGGACGTCATGTGGAATTCCCTATGGCTTTCCCCATGACGTCAGAGGGGGGGCGGGGTCACCGGGTGCCTTCGTTATACAAGACCTGTCACCCGGAGCGAAGCCTCACAGAGCGGGAGCCTCCCATTGCGAGGAGCGGCCTGCGAGAAGAGACGCCGATGCCGGACGAGAAGGACGACGCCGGACGAGAAGGACGAGAAGACCGGAGGAAGAAGAAGCGAATCGAAGGAAGAAGAAGATGGAAGAAGATGCCGGAAGGAGAAGATGAAGAAGGAAGACCAGAAGAAAGAAGAAAGAAGATTTTAATAAAGGAATTGTCAAAGACCGTCTCCTGTCATTTTTACAATTTTTGACGCTTTTTTGGTGAAATGGTAGGGGTACAAGTACCCCCTTACCATTTCACACAGGGGGGAGGCCGGGATCTGGGGGTCCCCTTGTTAAAGGGGGCTTCCAGATTCCGATAAGCCCCCCGCCCGCAGACCCCCACAACCACCGGCCAGGGTTGTGGGGATGAGGCCCTTGTCCTCATCAACATGGGGACAAGGTGCTTTGGGGGGGACCCCAAAGCACCCTCCCAATGTTGAGGGCATGTGGCCTGGTACGGTTCAGGCGGGAGGGGGGGCCGCTCTCGTCCCCCCCTCCTTTCCTGCGGCCTGCCAGGTTGCGTGCTCGGATAAGGGTCTGGTATGGATTTTATGGGGGACCCCACGCCATTTTTTTGGGCTAGGGTTCCCCTTAAAATCCATCCCAGACCTCAAGGGTCTGGTATGGATTTTGAGGGGGACCCTACGCCATTTTTTTTTTTTTTTTTTTTTTTGGCTGGGGTCCCCCTTAATATCCATCCCAGACCTGAAGGGCCAGGTTATTGAATTTGGGGGGACCCCTACGCTTTTTTTTTTATCAATGACTTCAATGAATGACAGTTCTCTGTATTACGGATCCAACAATTCATTTGCCGGCAAATAGCTGCGAGTGATTTTAAATAGTTTTTTTTTTCCTGCAAAAATGACACATTGTACAGAGACAGTTCTCTATATTAGATATACTGAATCTCGAATCATTCGAAGCATTCGTTATATCCGCTATTATAATTTCTTTCATATTAGTTGAAATTACATATTTGTTAGTTACAATACAACATTCGAATTGTTCTCTGTATTGCGGGAATCGGCAATTAGCCGCGAGTGATTTTAAATGTCTTTTTTTTCCTGCAAAAATGACACATTGTACAGAGAGAGTTCTAAACACAGGAAACCTGCGCCCTTCTATATACTATATGCTCTATAGTATGTCTATGAAGGGGGTCACGTTTCCTGTGTTTAGAACTCTCTCTGTACAATGTGTCATTTTTGCAGGAAAAAAAGACATTTAAAATCACTCGCGGCTAATTGCCGATTCCCGTAATACAGAGAACAATTCGAATGTTGTATTGTAACTAACAAATATGTAATTTCAACTAACATGAAAGAAATTATAATAGCGGATATAACGAATGCTTCGAATGATTCGAGATTCAGTATATCTAATATAGGGAACTGTTCCTGCAGTGTCATTTTTGCAGGAAAAAAAAAAAACTATTTAAAATCGAGTCGCAGCTATTGCCGGCAAATGAATTGTTGGATCCGTAATACAGAGAACTGTCATTCATTGAAGTCATTGATAAAAAAATGCGTAGGGGTCCCCCCAAATTCAATAACCAGGCCCTTCAGGTCTGGGATGGATATTAAGGGGGACCCCCAGCCAAAAAAAAAAAAAATGGCGTAGGGTCCCCCTCAAAATCCATACCAGACCCTTGAGGTCTGGGATGGATTTTAAGGGGAACCCTAGCCAAAAAAAATGGCGTGGGGTCCCCCATAAAATCCATACCAGACCCTTATCCGAGCACGCAACCTGGCAGGATGCAGGAAAGGAGGGGGGGACGAGAGCGGCCCCCCCTCCCGCCTGAACCGTACCAGGCCACATGCCCTCAACATTGGGAGGATGCTTTGGGGTCCCCCCCAAAGCACCTTGTCCCCATGTTGATGAGGACAAGGGCCTCATCCCCACAACCCTGGCCAGTGGTTGTGGGGGTCTGCGGGCGGGGGGCTTATCGGAATCTGGAAGCCCCCTTTAACAAGGGGACCCCCAGATCCCGGCCCCCCCCCTGTGTGAAATGGTAAGGGGGTACAAAAGTACCCCTACCATTTCACCAAAAAAGCGTCAAAAATTGTAAAAATGACAGGAGACGGTCTTTGACAATTCCTTTATTAAAATCTTCTTTCTTCTTTCTTCTGGTCTTCCTTTCTTCATCTTCTCCTTCCGTCATCTTCTTCCATCTTCTTCTTCCTTCGATTCGCTTCTTCTTCCTCCGGTCTTCTCGTCCTTCTCGTCCGGCGTCGTCCTTCTCGTCCGGCATCGGCGTCTCTTCTCGCAGGCCGCTCCTCGCAATGGGAGGCTCCCGCTCTGTGAGGCTTCGCTCCGGGTGACAGGTCTTGTATAACGAAGGCACCCGGTGACCCCGCCCCCCTCTGACGTCATGGGGAAAGCCATAGGGAATTCCACATGACGTCCCCGTGCGTCAGAGGGGGCGGGGTCACCAGGTGCCTTCGTTATAAAAGACCTGTCACCCGGAGCGGAGCCTCACAGAGCGGGAGCCTCCCATTGCGAGGAGCGGCCTGCGAGAAGAGACGACGATGCCGGACGAGAAGGACGACGCCGGACGAGAAGGACGAGAAGACCGGAGGAAGAAGCGAATCGAAGGAAGAAGAAGATGGAAGAAGATGACGGAAGGAGAAGATGAAGAAAGGAAGACCAGAAGAAAGAAGAAAGAAGATTTTAATAAAGGAATTGTCAAAGACTGTCTCCTGTCATTTTTACAATTTTTGACGCTTTTTTGGTGAAATGGTAGGGGTACTTTTGTACCCCCTTACCATTTCACACAGGGGGGGGGCCGGGATCTGGGGGTCCCCTTGTTAAAGGGGGCTTCCAGATTCCGATAAGCCCCCCGCCCGCAGACCCCCACAACCACCGGCCAGGGTTGTGGGGAAGAGGCCCTTGTCCTAATCAACATGGGGACAAGGTGCTTTGGGGGGGACCCCAAAGCACCCTCCCAATGTTGAGGGCATGTGGCCTGGTACGGTTCAGGCGGGAGGGGGGGCCGCTCTCGTCCCCCCCTCCTTTCCTGCGGCCTGCCAGGTTGCGTGCTCGGATAAAGGGTCTGGTATGGATTTTGAGGGGGACCCCACGCCATTTTTTTTTTTTTTTTTTTGGCCGGGGTTCCCCTTAAAATCCATCCCAGACCTGAAGGGTCTGGTATGGATATTTGGGGGGGACCCCACGCCATTTTTTTTATTTTTTTTTGGCTGGGGTCCCCCTTAATATCCATACCAGACCTGAAGGGCCTGGTTATTGAATTTGGGGGGACCCCTACGCTTTTTTTTTTCTGCAAAAATGACACTTTGTCATTCGAATTCATTCGTTATATCTGCTATAATAATTTCGTTCAAATTAGTTGAAATTCGATATTGGTAGTTGGATTTACTAACGATTCGTAACTATTCATAACGATTCGTAACGATTCGTAACTATTCATAACGATTCGTAACGATTCGTAACTTGAAATTGAAATTCGATATTTGTAGTTGGATTCGAATTGTTCTCTGTGTTATGAGAACCAACAATTCATTAGCCGCGTTAACGATTCGTAACGATTCGTAACGATTCGTAACGATTCGTAACTTTACTAACGATTCGTAAAAAAAATTACGATTCGTCCGAATTTCGTATTTCGTACGAATTCGAACGGAATTTCGTACACGAATTACGAATTACGATTTTTTTTATATACGAAACGGGACGAAACGAAACGAAACAAATTTTTTGGCAGTTCCCATGTCTAATGTCAAGAGCCACCACACTCAGCCTGTGTGAGACAGATTTGTCTCCACCTGCATAAAGGGCTGGTGCACGTTTTTTTGACACCCTAGGCAAGACCTAATTTTGCCGCCCCTCTTGGCTCCGCCCCTGACTCCACCTCCTTTGCCATGCCCATGTATACTCCACCTTTTCCATGAAGCGCCCCCTAAAATGTAGCCCACCAGTGCCCATCAAATGCAGCCTAAGTAGCGCCCATCAATGCCGCCTCAGCAGCGCCCATCAAATGCAGCCTCAGCAGCGCCCATCAAATGCAGCCTCAGCAGCGCCCATCAATGCAGCCTCACCAGCACCCCCATCGAATGCAGCCTCACCAGTGCCCATCAAATGCAGCCACACCAGTTCCCATCAAATGCAGCCTCACCAGCGCCCATCAATGCAGCCTCACCAGCGCCCATCAATGCAGCCTTACCAGTGCCCATCAATGCAGCCTCATCAGCGCCCCCATCAAATGCAGCCTCACCAGCGCCTATCAAATACAGCCTCACCAGCGCCCATCAAATGCAGCCTCACCAGTGCCCATCAAATGCAGCCTCACCAGTGCCCATCAAATGCAGCCTCACCAGCGCCCATCAAATGCAGCCTCACCAGGACCCATTTTTCATGAAGCGCCCCCTAAATTGTAGCCCACCAGTGCCCATCAAATGCAGCCTCAGCAGCGCCCATCAATGCCGCCTCAGCAGCGCCCATCAATGCCGCCTCAGCAGCGCCCATCATTGCAGCCTCACCAGCACCCCCATCGAATGCAGCCTCACCAGTGCCCATTAAATGCAGCCACACCAGTTCCCATCAAATGCAGCCTCACCAGCGCCCATCAATGCAGCCTCACCAGCGCCCATCAAATGCAGCCTCACCAGCGCCCATCAAATGCAGCCTCACCAGCGCCCATCAAATGCAGACTCACCAGCGCCCATCAAATGCAGCCTCACCAGTGCCCATCAAATGCAGCCTCACCAGTGCCCATCAAATGCAGCCTCACCAGCGCCCATCAATGCAGCCTCACCAGTGCCCATCAAATGCAGCCTCATCAGCGCCCGTCAAATGTAGCCTCACCAGTGCCCATCAATGCAGCCTCACCAGTGCCCATCAATGCAGCCTCACCAGTGCCCATCAATAAATGTTTACTTGCTTCCATTCATTCGGGAGTCGGGACACAGACACAGGCCTCTGCCGCTGCTGCGCCTCTGATACTATGTGTGAACGAAGCGGCGGCTGCCTGCTGATGCTGAGACTTAGTTGCTTGCTGCAGAGAGAAGAGAGTAGGAACACCAGTGCGCCCTAGGCGGCTGCCTAGTTTGCCTAGTGGTAGCACCAGCCTTGCCTGCATACTTGGAAGGTTGCATGTTTCCACCCCCTAGCCTGACCGCAGCCTCAACATATATAAGTTATTTTCCCTTTTACTTTTTTCATATTGATGAAGCGTTTTTGAGCCAACAATCTTTTTTGAGCCAATTAACTACACTATGAGGCAGGGTTTCTCAACCAGGGTGCCATGGAACCTTAGGGTTCCTCCAGAGGTTGCTAGAGGTTCCTTGAGTAATAAGCAATTTCTGCCTCTCAGATAAGTTGCCGCTGACACCATTGATCTTTTTAGCTATCTGTAAGGGGGTAATTCTCCTCAATGACCACAAGTTTAAGGAGCATTCCTCCCACCGACCATCACAGTAATGTACAATGAGTTTAAGATATTGTAATTTTTATCAGGGGTTCCCTGAGACCAGAAAGGTATTTCAAGGGTTCCTCTGTGTTGTAAAGGTTGAGAAAGACTGCTATAAATGCTCTCCTACCTCCCTCTTTTCTTTTCCAGTGGACACCCTGTGCTGCGCCAGAGACCACTGGCCAGTCCTTTTAGGAACGAATCCCTCAGGCATTTCTGGACCACCACATCCTAGATCCTAATCACATGATTGGGAAGTCCACCTCTGCCTACTGGCATTGAGACCCTCTTTAAGGGCCGTCAGGTGTTGGTGGCAAGGGGTTCATATGATTTCAAAATTGTTGTAATTTGTTTTAATAATATTAAAATATTACCAGGTGATCCTTTCATGAAGGTCCTTGTTATACTTTCTGTTACCAAACTTTCCAACGTTATATTTTCCTAAAAGGGACCAGCCTAGAGAAAAGAAAAAATGGGCGTCGCTACAAAGGAACTGAATATTGGGTGTGGTATGGGCAAAGTCTACACACAATGTACACTGCACACATTTGTCACAGTCCCTGGTCTACTATTGGGCTACTTAGTAACCAGCAACTTTGAAGCAACAAATATTTTGTTCAGGAGAATGTAACGTATAGCACAGCATAACAACTGCAGCAGTTAAGATTATGTAACATAGAGCTCCCTTACATTGCCCTGGCATGGGTAGTCAGTGGAAGAATGAAAAAAATCCTGCTGTTGGTTGTCAGTGGGAGAAAAATTGATTGGCATCATTGGTCAATAGGAGAAAAACAAAATGCCCCACTGTTGGTGGTCTGTGGAAGGAAAAGGCCTGGTGATTTTGGTTAGTGGGAGGAAAACCATCTGGCTTCATTGGTTAATAGGAAAGAAATGTCCTGTGTTCTTGGTCAGTGGGAGAGAAATGCCTTGACAGTATTGGGAGAAAAAATGGCTTTGGCGTCAATGGGAGTAAAAAAAAAGTCCCTGGGTGAGTTGGAGGAAACTGCCTGCCATTATTGGTCGGTTGGAGGAAAAAATTGCATCAGTGGCCCTTTTTAAGATACACCCCCCCTCCCCCATATCATTGAGACCTCAGATCAGCCCTCTTTAATCTACTTTTGAGACCCCCGATCAGCCCCTCTTAAAATCTCAGATCAACCCCCTTTAAACTACTTTTAAACTACAGAGCAATGATCATCCGCTTGTCAGACCTCAGATCAGTTCCCTTTAAACTCATTTGCAGACCCCTGATCAGCCCCTCTGCAGACCTCAGATAAGCCCCTTATTAGAACTCAATCAGCCCCTCTTCAAACCTCAGATCAGCCCCTTATTAGACCTCAGATAAGCCCCTCTTCAGATCTTAGATCGGACCCCTTTAAACTTTCTTTAGACCCCCCTATTTAGCCCCTCTTTAGACTTCAGATTAGCCCCTCTTCAGGCTCCTGATCAGACCCTCTTCAAACCGCAGATCAGCCCCTCTTCAGACCGCAGATCAGACCACTTTAAACTAATTTTCAGACCCCTGATCAGCCCCTCTTCAGACCTCAGATCAGCCCGTTATTAGACCTCCGATCAGCCCCTTATTAGACCCCTGATCAACCCCTCATCAAGCCTCAGACCAGACCCCTTTAAATTACTTTTCAGACCCCCGATTAACCCCTCTTCAGGCCTCACATCAGACCCTTTTAAATTACTAGTCAGACCCCTGATCAGCCCCTCTTCGAACCTCAGATTAGTCCTTCTTTAGACCTCTCTTTAGATCTCTGGTCAGCCCCTCTTTAGACTTTTCAGACCCCTGATTAACTCCTCTTCAGGCCTCACATCAGACCCTTTTAAATTACTAGTCAGACCCCTGATCAGCCCCTCTTTAAACCTCAGATTAGTCCCTCTTTAGACCTCTGGTCAGCCCCTCCTCACTAATTTTCAGACCCCCCCCCATTAACTCCTTCTCAGATCGCAAACCAGTGTGGTGCATCCCAGACATCCCTTGTGGCTTGGCATCAAGTTATGTTATTGCTAATACCAGATGACCAAGATGAAGAAGATGGGATGGGTTTTCTTCACTCTCCTGTACTTGCACCAGTCAGATACTGGCATTGAGTGGTGTAATGAGCTTTCCAGCACCTAGGAATTGGTCCCCAGAATGGGTACAGTTGAGAAAGTTGGGGTATGTGTTACACAGTTCCAAATGTGCTCCTGCATTGTCACCCAACCACATGTGCCCCAGAAGGTAAATAGGGTGGTGGGAAGGGCAATGAAGAGAAAGGCCCATGGGATTGGGGCACTTCAAGTGTGCTCAGACACTTTTATGAGGGTATTGTTTATCGGGTACTGTTGTTCTACCACGCTGTAATTTTGGCAGCATTCTAATCTCTTTTTTGCTTGGGGAAGAACAGCTGTACACTTACACCCACGATATTTCCACCACTGAAGATATTGTCACTGGCAATGTAATGCTGTTTGTCCTGAATACTTCCGAGGCGCTGAATCGTCCAAACTAATCCCCAAAACTTCTTTTCAAACAGGAAATGGTGAGTGTTCTGTTCATTCAAAGCAAGAAATCGTTTTATCTTAATATGCTTGTCTGAGCATGCAGGAATGTTTTTCTTAATCTTTTATCATTGCAAATATTCTCATAAACATGTATTCACAATAGCTCCCGGTTGGCAGTCGTCTTCCTGGAACGTGATTATCTTGGTGTATAGCCACTTCAAAAAGATCTTTTATTCCTGAATTGAAATCAAAAGCATTTTATCTCATCAGTATGAACCACTTGTCTTGTTGTGCTGGTGTATGTTGTCTTAATATCTGTAATCAAAAATAAATCTTTCAGAAAAAGTGCCGTCAACAATACATGTATATTTTTCTTTAAAGTGTACCTGTCTTTTGATCTGACTATCTCAAAAGAAAAGTGCTGCCTAATGCCACGTACACACGAGCGGACTTTCCCGCGGGAATTTTTGGCACCAAAAGTCCGGCGGACTAAAGTCC
Source organism: Lithobates sylvaticus (assembly GCA_028564925.1). Classification (NCBI taxonomy): domain Eukaryota; kingdom Metazoa; phylum Chordata; class Amphibia; order Anura; family Ranidae; genus Lithobates; species Lithobates sylvaticus. The sequence goes on from CM053032.1 coordinate 265,576,619, forward strand.
GATCGTGTGTACACCGCATAAGAGCTGGAAGTACAAGGTGTCTCATATTAAAAAAAGTCTTCTTAGTGCCATATCTGAGGTGACATTGCTATGGAGGCCTCATCTTCTTTACTTGGTGCATCCAAGATATTCAACCAATGGTCTCCTAACTGGTGAGGTTACCTTACTGGTATCCAGCTGTAGTCATACATGTTGGGCCTGTGCAAATCTGCCTAATATTGTTTCAAACCAATGTGGATACTGCATTTGGCTGATATGTAAGGCTATGACATTAGAGCCTCAGCTTAAAAAAAAACGTTATTTTGGGAACAAGTACTACATTTTTCCGCACAAGAGGAGGTGTGGTACAGTTCTCTTAAAAGCACCTGTGCCCCTTCCAGGAACGTCTCCCACTGAGAAACAGTTGTGAAGCGCTACCACCGCTGGTACTATACTCCAACCAAACTGGCAGCCATTTTCCACTCAACGTCCCCTACGTGTTGGAGGAACTGCAACACAGATGGATCCCTGGTCCACATATGGTGGACTTGTTCTGCTCTCCAACGATTCTGGAAAGACGTAAACAGTCTCATATGCTCAGTCACAGACGTTAAGGCTCACCTAACACCACAGTTGGCCATGCTAGGGATAGGGTTAACCGAATGGCCAACCACACTACGGTCAATACTAACCCACATCTTGATGGCGGCAAGATTCTCAATTGCCCGTAACTAGAAAAATCCTAACCCACCCACCATCCAATTAGTAATTTCTTTGCTCAACGACCAATGCCACATGGAATATATGTTCGCCAAAGCACATCTATTGACGACCAGGTTCTTCACCCAATGGGAACCTTGGCTTCAAAATCAAAGAGGTAACCCTCTACCATAAACTGGCCTCATCATACCTGTGGACATGACCCTCCCAATCTAGAGCTGAACCAGATTCTACACAGTTTTACACTGAGTCTAAATATTTGATAACAGTCATATTATTTGTGCATGCCGCCTTCCTATAAGGTGCCCCCCTGGGTGTGGCCTCCTGACATTGCATAGATGTCACCCCTACTCTCCTAACTCACATTGCCGACATGTAAATTACCAACCATATTGGGTCCCACATTGACCCTTCTCTGACCCTAGGCGATGTCACAATGGCCTACCCTTAAGGTACCACTTTTCACCAACCAGCATTACTAATTCTACTAATTCTACTCTCTGTACCTTTCTATGCTAGTCTGCTTCAACTACCCCCTAGCTGGATATTATACGTTGTCATGATTGTGACTTGTGAACTATTAATGTTATGCTTTATTGTTCTCATGCCCCCTTTCAGGGCATTATGTTGTATATGTGAAAAATCCAATAAAACTTTGGTAAAAAAAAAACAACTTTATTTTCATTCTTACTCAAATTTTAAACTTGCTAAGGAAAAAAAACAAGCAACCTAAGATATCTTAAAATTACCTTATTAACTCAGAGAATCCTCTGTGCCTCTCTAATTTGGGTTCCCCTTTTTTAACTGGGGATTGGTTTTCCCTGATTTGATGTCTAAGTTCCATCCGTCAGTCCAGTTGGAGTGCCTTTAATGGCCACTGAGGCAATCTCATTGGAAATTAGAATGGCAGTTGGAAAGGCTTATCCATGAGGACAGAGAAGGTCAGGTTCTAGTAACAAAGTGAAACCAAATCAAAGATGGGTACAAACATTTGTACCATTATCATGACTGCTTGTGGTCTTTGGTGAACACAAACTCACCATCGCTTTACATTTGGCCTTGTCTTCTGCCAGGTTAATGTTCTGATTTGCTTTATAATAGGGATACAGAAAAGAGTGGCAGACCAAAAATGGATCAAAGAGTCTAACTGCAGCCAACAGCCAAAAAACAGCCTAATGCATTTCAGGGCAACACCCTTCCCCTTTCATCAGTCCAAAGAAAGTCCAAACTTGAAGTGCAATAGGTTGACAAGAATCCTATTAGCCAGGTGCTTCACCACAACCACCACCTTGAACATATGGAACGCTTACCAGAGTAAGTGGACTCTTTGCATAAAAAGAGTTACTTAGGCTTGTGTATGAGTAAAATCATCTGTTGAGGAACATATACCACCTCCGGGTCTCCACATTAGGTCACCAGAATATCACATCCAATGAGGGAAAATATTCAGCCGTACCATAAAAAGAGAACCAGGAACACCAACATAGTGTAAAAATGCATAGCACATTTATTATGAAAAAAAAGACTAACCACTCACATGATAAAACATATCAAGCGCTTGTCACACTAAATACCTGTCCCGGGATGCATACCAATCTCTTCTGGATTACAATGTGCATGGTATCGTCACAAGCAGTAGCTTGACCCTACGTGTTTTGTCACATCTGACGTCATCAAGGGCATGACTGCCTGTCATTTCCTGGATGTCCTCCATCCACTGTGTTTTCCTTTATGTCCTCCATCCACCATGTTCTCCTTTATGTCCTCCATCCATTATGTACTCCTTTATGTCCTCCATCCACCATGTTCTTCTTTATGTCCTTGTCAGGAATAGGTGTGACCAGAAATGTGTGGACTGCCACAGAAAATATCAGGCTCAAGTAAAGTGTAAAATAAATAATATAATTTATTTAAAAATAAGTGAATAACACAAATGTAAACGCACCTCCAATGTATCAAAACTGTGTAAACCAAAACCAGATAACCAAACAATAGTGACACAAAATGAACAACTACCAAACCAAGTATATACAGGATAAACAAATCATAGTCATAACAGAGCCAGGGTCATACACGGGAGATAAAGCACAGGTAGTGGGGAAAAAGACAGGACAGGGAGAGGGAAACAGGAGACGGAGCGATCAGATAGGAAGGGCTCAGGCTGCAGTGTCGGGATCAGGGTCCAGGATCAGGAACACAGGAACACAGGTCAGGGGCACATGGAGACAGAACACCAGGGCAGCAATGAAGAACATGGACAAGGTATAAATACACTTCCTGCAACCAGCATCAGGTGATGACTGATTGCATGAGATGATGTGAGCTTCTGGCTGCTGAGGGACACCTGCTGATGGACACTGGAACTGCAGCCTATAGATCTAAGAGCCACAGTGCCACCAGCAGGTGAACCCTTTCCTGACAGTCTATGTTCCACCATGTTCTCTTTTATGTCCTCCATCCAACATGTTCTCCTTTATAACAGCAAGGGGGTACCGGCGCCAACTCTTATATTAGCTTTTATTTGTGAAGGCTGCAGTCTCAAAAAGTAAGAGGACTGTTTGTTCAGTTACTAGTTAAGATTGTAATGATTAAGAGAGATGCGCCAACGTTCTCCTTTATGTCCTCCATCCAACATGTTCTCCTTTATGTCCTCCATCCAACATGTTCTCCTTTATGTCCTCCATCCAACATGTTCTCCTTTATGTCCTCCATCCAACATGTTCTCCTTTATGTCCTCCATCCAACATGTTCTCCTTTATGTCATCCATCCACCATGTTCTCCTTTATGTCATCCATCCAGCCACCATGTCCTTCTTTCCCTATCTTTCCACAATCTTGAATAGCTCCTCTTTAGTAGAGTTGGGCCAAAGATTAACATTTTCTCTTCAATATTCCATCTAACAGACATGGGTTTGCTTCATTGACTCTTTTTAGAACCACTTCATACATGATCATGTCTGTCCAGCTGATTTTTAAGATTATCCTTTAGCACCACAATTCAAAACTCGTGATTTTTTTTTTTAAGACATTGTGAGGGAAATGTTTCTGTGCCATACCTGAGAACAAACCAGACTTGTATTTGGAGTAATCTTTTCTGTGTGCTTAGTGGGAGATTGGTCTTCATCAGCTTTAGTTTCTACAGAAACTTTGTGTGACCTTGGCGTATTTATCTCTGACGTCAACATCTGCAGCATATCGGGCTGAAAGAACTAATGGCGGGTTTCTTTCATCCATTTCAATTAAAAACTTTCCCCTGGCAAAAATCCATATTTTAACTAATATGACTTTAGAGAGGATACGTTAATGAGGTGACCAACTAGTTCCTGAGTTTTCATAATAGGTAAGACAGTGGAACCAGTCGTATACCACTAAAACTGCAAAGGAGAATTTGAGATCTAACCATTAGTATGCACACATCATTCTTTATGTACTCTGGACCTGGAAGATCCAAATAAAGCCTCAGAGTCCAAATACCGTATATACTCGAGTATAAGCCGAGTTTTTGCAGCACATTTTTTTGTGCTGAAAATGCCCCCCTGGGCTTATACTGGAGTCAATCACTTTTCTGCAGCAGAGAATTTCATTTTCCGACACGACTTTGGGGCCCCGTATCTCTGGGCCACTTAGTGCTAGGAACCCCAAACCCAGTGGAACTAGCACTGAAACATATCCAAAGATGGGGTTCCTAGCACCAAGTGGACTCGAGATACGGGGAATGTCATTCTCTGCTGCAGAAAAGTGCTTGATATTTTCCGAACCGACTTTGGGGCCCCGTATCTCGGCTAGGAATTAAATCTTGGATATGTTGTAGTGCTAGTTCCACTGGGTCTGTGCACCAAATTTGGGGTTCCTAGCACCAAGTGGCCCCGAGATACGGGGCCCCAAAATCGGTCAACTGTGTCCATCTGCAGCAATGTCATTTCTGGACCCTTTGGGTCCAGAGACCCCAAATTTTGTCTGCAGCTAGGAGGCATCTAGGAACCCTTAATTACCAAGTTTGGGGGGACCTATGGCTGCAAATGGGCACAGTGAGGCATGCAAATGGGCACAGTGAGGCTGCAAATGGGCATTGTTGACCCTCTTTTCCACTTACAGTAGCTGTGCATTTCTCACCCTAGGCTTATACTTGAGTCAATACGTTTTCCCATTTTTTTGTGGTAAAATTAGGTGCCTCGGCATATATTCGGGTCGGCTTATACTCGAGTATATACGGTATTTAAACAACTATTGCTCTTGAAATACCTGATTGCAGGAACAGACGAGGTGTGTGTTAAATTTTTGATTACATGGCACCTAAACTGTCCATACATGACAGGTGCACTTTGGTTACCCCAAAAATATCCCTGGTATATTCTGTGATGATGGAAATAGATATTCTCCTGAGACATTCTATAGGAGAAATGATGAAACTGAACAGCTTGTTTCACTCATGGCTAATCACATCACAAATATCTCTCTGACCTTCCTACATATGTTGGTTATATTAACAGCATTTATATTAGAATTACTATTATTTGGAGTACACGGTTCTCATTACGGCGGCAGCTGTTGAGCGTTCTGTGTGGACAAAACTCCAAATTCAACTTGTTCATTGTCAGGTGACCACCTTCCCGCATGTCGGCTTCCATCAATCAATACATGACAAATGGCCCCAAAAATGCACAAGGGTTCCCTATGTTCGTTTGCACTGGCTCCTGGCGGCCCCCCAAGTGGGCTTAAATGCCACAAGTTGGAGTGGCTTCCCGATCGCGCGACCGCTGTGGTGATCAAATGATCAGGGGATCCTCCCAATGGCTCCCAAACTGGCATGCAGAAAGCTCCATCTTATTACACAACAGACCGATGTAGATGCATAGTGATCAATCATCCTTTAGACCAGTGGTCACCAAACTGTAGCTGGATGGGGCTGGATGGGGCCCCTTGCCTGCCTTTCTGGCCCTTGGTGCCCTATTCCATCCACCGACACCAATGATGGAGCACCATTCTTCCCACAGCACCAATTATGGGGTACCATTCCTCCCACAGACACCAATGATAGGGCACCATTTCTACCACTGACACCAAAGATGGGGTACCATTCCTCCCACAGGCACTAAGGATGGGGCACAATTCCTACTTTGAATACTGATAATGGAGCACCATTCCTTCCACTGATACCAACAATAGGGCACTATTCCTTCCACTAAAACCAATGATTTGGCACTATTCCTCCCACTATTCCTCTCACGGACAGTACAGCATTTTCTAATCCCACTGGCCACAGTCTGGCCCTCTAAAGCCTCAAGGACAGTAAACTGGACCTTTGTTCAGAAAGTTTGGAGACCCTTGCTTTAGACTGTAGTTTAGTGGTAGTAGGATGCTTGTCATGAGACATTTCTCATACCAATTTGAGGAGCAGGGTGCTGCTTGGGTTTACCCTGGGTTCTGTAAGCACAGGACCCAGTTTGAATTGAATCAGCATCATGAGTTGACATGGTGCTGGCAGGTAAGCCGCCAGAACCATAATAACTTCAATGGTGATGGTGGCCAGCTCACACACACCATGGCAAAGCATGAATCTATTCCAAGTTAGGCTTAGGGCAGAGTTGCCCACAGCATTCAGGAGAAGATGGAAAACCGCCTTCTCCAGACCTCCTCCACCTTTCACCCTCTGCCACACTGCAAGGGTCTAAAGGTAGGATTCTGGTGTGAAGAGGAGTGGACTGTGTCATTAGGTGGCTCTGTGATGGGGAAACTGTGTGCTTAGGGGGCTCTGTAATGGGGGGGGGGGGCTGTATGATTTGGGGGCCTTTGTAATTGCGGATGTGATGTAAAGGGTGAGCTCTGATGCGAAGGGGTCTCTGATGTGAATGGGGACCTCTGATGTAATGAGGGTCCTCTGATGTGAACGGGAGACCTCTAATGTGATGGGGATCTCTGACGTAGTGGGTGGGCACTAATGTGAATATGGACCTCTGATGTGATTGGGGTCCTGTGATGTGAAGAGGAGACCTCTGATGTAATGGGGAGCTCTGATGTAAAGGGTGGGTTCTGATGTGATTGGGGAACTCTGTTGTGATGTGGGGTACCTCTGATGTGATGGGGGAACCTCTGATGTGAAGGGGGACCTCTGATGTAAAGAGTGGGCTCTGATGTAATGGGTGGGTTCTGATGTGATGGGGGGACATCTGATGTGATGGGGGGACATCTGATGTGATGGGGGAACCTCTGATGTAATGAGGGTCCTCTGATGTGAAGGGGAGACCTCTGATGTGATGGGGATCTCTGACATAATGCGTGGGCTCTGATGTGAATGGGGACCTGTATTGTGAAGAGGAGACCACTGATGTGATGGAGAGCTCTGATGTAAAAGAGACCTCTGATGTGATGGAGAGCTCTGATGTAAAGGGTGGGTTCTGATGCAAAGGGGGGTTCTGATGTGATGGGGAACCTCTGATGTCATGGGGGGGACCTCTGATGTGATGAGGGACCTCTGATGAGATAGGGGGACCTCTGATGTGGTGAGGGACCTCTGATGTGAAAGGGGGACCTCTGATGTGATGGGAGACCTCTGATGTGATGGGGGACCTTTGATGTGATAGGGGGACCTCTGATGTGATGAGGGACCTCTGATGAGATAGGGGGACCTCTGCTGTGGTGAGGGACCTCTGATGTGATAGGGGGACCTCTGATGTGATGGGGGACCTCTGATGTGATGGGAGACCTCTGATGTGATGGGGGACCTCTGATGTGATGGGGGACCTCTGATGTGATGGGGGACCTTTGATGTGATGAGGGACCTCTGATGAGATAGGGGGACCTCTGATGAGATAGGGGGACCTCTGATGTGATGGGAGACCTCTGATGTGATGGGGGACCTCTGATGTGATGGGGGACCTTTGATGTGATAGGGGGACCTCTGATGTGATGAGGGACCTCTGATTTGATAGGGGCCCTCTGATGTGAAGTTCATTTCATCAAGGTGGTTCTGTAAATTGTTCCAAGCTCAGGTTTGCCACTTATAACATTTAGGTTTCTTACATTTTAGATTTTGCATACTAAAGGAAAAAGGCTGAGAAACACTGAGTTAAACATCCTAATTAGGTATAAATAAAAAAAAAATTGTAAAAAAAGAAAACGTGTGTGGGTCTGGCTATTAGATTGATATGTCTACATTTGCGAAATTAAGACATTGAGTCGCAAAACTTCATGGGAGCTAAAAAGTCTTCGGGAACTTTCAAGGGAAAACTCATTTCTTTTCAGTTCTGTAGCTGCAGGCGGCAAAATACGTATTTTCTCTGTCCGATCCCAGCACTGCTAATGTATTCACTTTTTTCAAAGACACATCCATCCCCTGCAGCCAATGCCTGGAAGTCACCCTGCCACCCAAATATCTCATATGTCTGCCAGCCAAGGTAGCGGCACTCGTTTAATAAGAGTGAAGGACAGAAAAAAAGAGGATTGGAGGATGAAATCTGAGCAACTTTTCTAACTGCCAAAACTTACAAAAATGGTGAAGGTGAAAAGCACTAATACTGTAACCGTGTGTATTCTGGAAGATGATTGTAAATCGTTATATTGCGTGATTTGCTTAACGTATAAGTCTACCCAAATACATTCCAGGCATGTCACAATATACAGTATACAGCAATAGTATAGTTTTCCCCCCAAAAAAAGCAAACTTGTTATTATTAAGAGAGCCATCCAATGACTTTGTCAAGGCTGAGATGATGCCATCAGTCTGCTGCAGACGGGAGGAAACATTTTCTTATTCTCCTTGTCAGGGATCACCAGCCTGCAACATGCCGCCCAGTGTTGGACAGTGATTTAAATAATGTATTTTCTTTGGTAATTCTATTTATTCCGTTTGGTCATTTTAGTTATTATGTTTTTATTTCATTTCATTTGATGTTCTGTCTTTGTAATAAAATATTGAGAGTTATAATCATTGTGCTGATAGAATAAACATCCTAGGTCTTAAAGAATCTGGGCAATTATGTGAAACGTCCAGACCAACTCAATTAATTCTGGATGCCAACCCCTTGCTATTTTGGCTTTATATATATATGTGGGCAGTATGACTTTTTATGATTTTATACAGTAAAAATGTGGTTTTAATTCTGTGAAAACTGGTATATACGGTATGTATGTATGTGTATATATATATATATATATATATATATATATATATATATATATATATATATATATATATAGGCCTGGTGGCATATCTATAAAGTATCTCTCTACTTGGAGTCTGACTTGTGCTGAGGGCTTGATGTTGATAAACAGCTTTAGTAAATCAGAGGTTATCTACCACTTGGTCAGGTGGTAATTATTTTGTGAATACCTTGATTACTTGGGCTGTGAGATAGTAGCGAACCCTAGGGGTCTTTGTGATCAGTGCCTTTGTAATGGGAGGGACTTGTGATGGTAGGCTCTGTGATAGGGGGACTGTGTGTTTTGGGGGCTCTGTAATGGGAGGACTGTGTGTTTGGAGGGCTCTGTGATGGGGGAACTTTGTGATTGGGGGTCTTTGTGATGGGTGAACTGTGTGTTTGGGGGGCTCTTTGATGGGAGGACTGTGTGATTGGGAGTCTTTGTGTTGGGGGGGGGGGGACTTTGTGATTAGGGGTTGATGGTAGGCATTGTGATAAGGGGACTGTGTGTTAGGAGGGCTCTGTGATAGGGGGACTGTGTGTTTGGAGGGCTCTGTGATAGGGGGACTGTGTGTTTGGAGGGCTCTGTGATAGGGGGACTGTGTGTTAGGATGGCTCTGTGATAGGGGGACTGTGTGTTTGGAGGGCTCTGTGATAGGGGGACTGTGTGTTTGGAGGGCTCTGTGATAGGGGGACTGTGTGTTAGGATGGCTCTGTGATAGGGGGACTGTGTGTTTGGAGGGCTCTGTGATAGGGGGACTGTGTGTTTGGAGGGCTCTGTGATAGGGGGACTGTGTGTTAGGATGGCTCTGTGATAGGGGGACTGTGTGTTTGGAGGGCTCTGTGATAGGGGGACTGTGTGTTAGGATGGCTCTGTGATAGGGGGACTGTGTGTTAGGATGGCTCTGTGATAGGGGGACTGTGTGTTTGGAGGGCTCTGTGATAGGGGGACTGTGTGTTTGGAGGGCTCTGTGATAGGGGGACTGTGTGTTAGGATGGCTCTGTGATAGGGGGACTGTGCGTTTGGAGGGCTCTGTGATAGGGGGACTGTGTGTTAGGATGGCTCTGTGATAGGGGGACTGTGTGTTTGGAGGGCTCTGTGATAGGGGGACTGTGTGTTAGGATGGCTCTGTGATAGGGGGAGTGTGCGTTTGGAGGGCTCTGTGATAGGGGGACTGTGTGTTTGGAGGGCTCTGTGATAGGGGGACTGTGTGTTAGGATGGCTCTGTGATAGGGGGACTGTGTGTTTGGAGGGCTCTGTGATAGGGGGACTGTGCGTTTGGAGGGCTCTGTGATAGGGGGACTGTGTGTTAGGATGGCTCTGTGATAGGGGGACTGTGTGTTCGGAGGGCTCTGTGATAGGGGGACTGTGTGTTTGGAGGGCTCTGTGATAGGGGGACTGTGTGTTAGGATGGCTCTGTGATAGGGGGACTGTGTGTCTGGAGGGCTCTGTGATAGGGGGACTGTGTGTCTGGAGGGCTCTGTGATAGGGGGACTGTGTGTTAGGATGGCTCTGTGATAGGGGGACTGTGTGTCTGGAGGGCTCTGTGATAGGGGGACTGTGTGTTTGGAGGGCTCTGTGATAGGGGGACTGTGTGTCTGGAGGGCTCTGTGATAGGGGGACTGTGTGTCTGGAGGGCTCTGTGATAGGGGGACTGTGTGTTTGGAGGGCTCTGTGATAGGGGGACTGTGTGAACGGGGATTTGTGTTGGAGGGACTGTATGACCGAGGGGCTTTGCAATGGGGGAACTTTATGTTTGGGGACTGTGTAATTGGGGGATCTGCGATGGAAGGACTCTGTGGTGATGGGGGGAGTCTGATGTGAAGGGAAGACTGTTAGGTGTAACTACCAAAACACGTTGGTTTACCTACAGATGTTAGTTTTTCACTTGAATCTAAATATTAATCTTTTGCTGCCTCTTCCTTCACATTCCACACATCTTGGAAGGCTTATAAGATTGATATGACCACAGGTATGCTGGGATTTTAAATTAACTTCTCTATTTGTGTTGTAGACAGGGAATTTGCAAACAATCGTATGTCCCTCCGTGGGGTTTCTGCTCGGCTTAGAAGAATCATGTTCCGTTTGGAACATTCAAATCACAACTTCTTTAGGCTGAATTATTGGAGATTCATAAAATGCGAAGGAAATTTACAAAGGTGAAATATTATTTAGCCACCTGCATGTATTTCAGGTGAAGCGCTTTGCCATAATTCTAGTTCGTTGGCGGCCACAGAACGAAGGAAGAGCTGATTAAATTTACCTACAGACAGCCTGCGTTCCTAATACCCAAGTGCCTTTGATTCAGTTTTTTTTCCGTTATATAAAGCAGCGGTAGCAAACAGCAAACTAATGATGTTAATAAACGAGTAATCCTGGTAGCGGGGCATCCTTTAACGTCACCGAGCCTTCAATGGCGTCCTTCTGAGAAAAAGAAAAGAGAATGCGCCATAGTGGGTTGGCCACAGATGGGTGTTATTTTTCAGGCAGGCGTCTGACAATTTTATAACTTTGAGATAATTTATCAGAATGCCTAATGCGATCTCTGTGCATTTCATTAACCATTGTGTGCTGAGGATCGATCACGCGGTTGTTGATGAGCAATTTCTTTTTACTAACATACATTTGCATCATGAATGCATTGATCTTGATTGGGAGCTATTGTTGCCGCAAGACACATTACATAATAAGGACTGTCTGGGAAGTGGGGGATTTTGGGGGCATTTTGGTCAAGAAGTAGGATAAAGGTTAATAAAGTGGCGCTCTTTGCACACAATGGCTTTTTGAACCATACTAGGCCACATGCCCTCAACATAAGTAGGGGTCATGCCAAGGGCCAGTTCTCCACAACACTGGCCCGGTGGTTGTGGGGGTCTGCAAGCAAGGTACTTGTCTAAAATGTGGAAGCTCACTTTAAAAAATAAGGTCCGCCCCTGCATGAAACCCATGAAAACCCATGCTATCAGTACAATGCTGTGATCCCACAGTCAGGAACCCATCCTGGCCTTCTCCTGCCTCCTGAACTGTACTGTTTTCCAGTGAGGATGCCTATCATAGTCGTGGGTCTTCAGTCAAGGGCAGAAGAACCCTGGCCACCTTCTCCTGCCTCCAGAGTCTTACCGTTTTTCAATGAGTATGTTTATCATAGTGATAGGTCTTCAATCAAGGGCAGGAGCAACCTGACCACCTTCTCCTGCCTTCAGAGTCTAATGCCGCGTACACACGGTCGGAATTACATAGTTACTTAGTTACATAGTAGGTGAGGTCGAAAACAGGCACAATTCCATCAAGTCCAACCTATATGTGTGTGATTATATGTCAGTATTACATTGTATATCCCTGTATGTTGCGGTCATTCAGGTGCTTATCTAATAGTTTCTTGAAACTATTGATGCCCCCCGCTGAGACCACCGCCTGTGGAAGGGAATTCCACATCCTTGCTGTACTGCTTACAGTAAATAACCCTCTACGTAGTTTAAGGTTAAACCTCTTTTCTTCTAATTTTAATGAGTGACCACGTGTCTTGTTAAACTCCCTTCCACGAAAAAGTTTTATCCCTATTGTGGGGTCACCAGTACGATATTTGTACATTGAAATCATATCCCCTCTCAAGCGTCTCTTCTCCAGAGAGAATAAGTTCAAAGCTCGCAACCTTTCCTCATAACTAATATCCTCCAGACCCTTTATTAGCTTTGTTGCCCTTCTTTGTACTCGCTCCATTTCCAGTACATCATTCCAGAAGACTGGTGCCCAGAACTGGACAGCATACTCCAGGTGCGGCCAGACCAGAGTGTCATGGTTATGCAATAGAGTTGTCTGATTACCTGTCTCCATGTGTTCATCTCTAGAGACCAGCCGACCCTCACCTGACTGCTTTTATAATCCCTCCTCTGGCATGGCTCCACCCTAGCTCCTATCAGAACTCTATATTAACCTGTGCACTGCAGGCCAACCCTGCTGATCAACCTTTGTGTGTTTGGCTTTCTGTTACTTGCCATGTGCTCTTCAGTTATTCTGTTACCGGCTTTGGCGTGTCCCTGACTATCCCTGTTTGCCTGTGACCCTGACCTTCTGGCGTGTCCCTGACTATCCCTGGTTGCCTGTGACCCTGAACCTTTGGCGTGAACTCCGCTGTCCTTGTCTGCTTGTGGCCCTGACCTTGGCTGATCCCTCACTAATCCCTGTCCTCCTGTTGCCTACTGTGGGTGTGAGCTGGGGGACCCTGGGGGTCGCGACCTGGAGCCAGTTGCAGCCCAGTCCATTCTCACCACTAGAGGCTCTGGTGAACACCAGCTGGCTCTTAGACTCCGCGCCCCAGGGAATCTTACGCTCTAACCCCGGTGGGATCCGTCTTGGTGTCCGTCGGCCCTGTCTTCCGTATCACATTGACTCCCGTCCGCTGCAGTCAGCCGTAGGGTCCACAACCTTGCGGTGCACTCCTGATCCCATACGGTGTGCATCTGTCACCTAGCCTCAAGGTGACCTGACACAGAGTCTTGTAGAGCGGGAGAATTATTGTTTTATCTCTGGAGTTGATCCCCTTTTTAATGCCAATATTCGGTTTGCTTTGTTAGCAGCAGCTTGGCATTACATGCCATTGCTGAGCCCATCATCTACTAGGACCCCCAGGTCCTTTTCCATCCTACATTCCCCCAGAGGTTTACTTCCAATCTAGACATTGGAAGTAAAAAACGTCATCAGCCAAAGCAACGGGGCTCAATCCAAACACAATAACAGGAAAAGATGCCTTAAAGTGGTTGTAAACCCACTTTTTGGACTTCTACCTATAGGTAAGCCTAGAATAAGCCCCGTACACACGGTCGGAAATTCCGAAAACAAAATCCGTCCGATTTTTTCCGACGGACTTTGTCCGAAACTGGTGTTGCAATACACACAGTCGGACAAAGTTGTCGGAAAATCCGATCGTTCCGAACGTGGTGACGTTCGTTGCTTACGACGAAACTACGTAGAGGCCAGTAGCCAATACTGTAGCTTTGGTCTCGTAATTTGATCCGAGCATGCGTGGCACTTTGTCCGTCGGAATTCTCTACATACGATCGGAATGAGTCCGATCGGATTTTGTTGTCGGAAAATTTGAGATCCTGCTCTCAAAATTTCCGACGGAAAAAGCCCGCTAGAGCCCACACACTGGCAGATTTTCCGACAACATGGTCCGATAGTACTTTATTCATTGGAATATCCGACCGTGTGTACGGGGCATAAGGCTTACCTATAGGTAGTGGAAATATCTCCTAAACGTGTGCCGTTTAGGAGATATTTCACTTGTAGTCCGCCGAAAATTCCAACGGCGCATGTTGAAGAAACGAAACTAAGTGCTGTTTCTTCCCTAGCCTGTGCCGTTAGTCGTAGCTCCCGTGCGCATGTGCGGGAGTGACGTCACGCGGCTTCGGCGAATAACAGAGCCAGAGTCCGCGGCCCGGAGGGGCCAGAAGATGGACGCTGCCCACACAGGGGACATCACTGGATTAGACATGTGCACAACAAAAAAATTTGTTTATTTTCTTTTTGTTTTTTTTGTTTCAGAAAAAAAAACGTTTTTTTTCGTTTCGTTTTTTTCGTTTCCGTCGATTCGTAACGATTCGTACATTCGTAAGTCGTCGTTGTTCGGATTCGTAACGATTCGTACATTCGTAAGAGTTATTTTTTCGTTGATTCGTTTTTTCGTTTTCGGACGCATTCGTATTTATTCGTACATTCGTAACATTCGTAACATTCGTAGATTCGTAATCGGAGCATAATTCATAATTCGATGTAATGTGTATGCTATTATTACATTTTAATAATTTACGAATCGAAAAAAAAGTTACGAATCGAAAAAAAAAAAAGTTACAAATCGAAAAAAAAGTTACGAATGTACGATTTTTTTTTTTTGTTCAATAGAGACACGGAAAATTACAAATCGAAAAAAAAAAAAAAAAAAAAGTTACGAATCGAAAAAAAAAGTTACGAATCGAAAAAAAAGTTACGAATGTACAAATTTTTTTGTTCAATAGAGACACGGAAAATTACAAATCGAAAAAAAAAAAAAAAAAAAAAAAGTTACAAATTGAAAAAAAAGTTACGAATCGAAAAAAAAAGTTACGAATGTACGAATTTTTTGGTTCAATAGAGACACGGAAAATTACAAATCGAAAAAAAAAAAAAATAAAAGTTACGAATCCAAAAAAAGTTACGAATCGAAAAAAAAGTTACGAATGTACAAATTTTTTTGTTCAATCCATTCGAAGCACGTTTAGCAGCACCATTGTAAGGGACACGCAAAATGACCAATTCAACAAAAAAAAAGTTACGAATGTACGAATTTTTTCGTTCGTTTTCGTTTTTCGGATTTTCTTCATTAGTACATTCGTTGTTTCTAATTTGTTTTTTTTCGGATTTTCGTTGTTTTTCGGATTCGAATGATTCGTTATTCAGATTCGTACGATTCGAACGATTCGTTATGATTCGTTATTCTGATTCGTACGATTTCGAATGATTCGTTCATTCGTACGAAAACGAACGAACGAAAATAACGAAAAAAAACGAAACGAATTGCACATGTCTACACTGGATTATTTTGCAGGTAAGTGCCACATAATGGGCTAGTAGCAATGCCTACTAGCCCATTATGCTTTTCATTTGAAGGCTGCAGCAGCGAGCAAAAGAGGAAGTAAAACCCATCAGGGTTTACTTCCTCTTTAACCCGACCGGTTTCGTCACAATAGGACTTCTTGTTTCTATTTACTTGTCTATGTGATTATATCTCATGTCAGTGTTGCTGCTATGTGCATGTTTAGTTATTCACGAGCGCAGTTTTTCGAGTTTTTTCGCTTAACAATAATGGCTCCGTCCTTCTGGAGAGCAAAGCAGAAGAAAGCGTTGTCAGTGGGGGGAGTAGTGTGATCTCTGTGATTGGTAATCAATACCTGGAAGTAGTACAGTCATCCATCAATGAGCATTGCTGCACTCAACCAGAAAAAAATATATCTTTACGACAGGTCCCCTTTAAACAAGCTTGTTGGGTCCTGGAATTTGCGCGCCTGAAATTTCTTTGCAGTGATCCGGGTATCCAATGGTTGCATTAATCACCCAATTATTAATTAAACCGCAGCTCTCCTCCTCCTCCTCCTCCGCCGCACGTAGTAATTCAGACGTATCCAGCCACTTCCTGCAGTGACACAGGAGCCTTCCTGCTGGTCAAATCACTGCAGCCGGCGGGTGACTGTTCCGGAATGCCAAAGGAAGCTGACAAGGTGAACTTATTGAGAAGTTTTATGCTGAGAGCTGAAATACATTAAAGTGAGAGGAGGAGGAACATAGAGAGCGATGTACACTCTACGCGTTTTAACGAGCTTTATTGTTTCTTAACCACTAGCCGGACCAGGGCACGACGATGTATGTCGGCACAATGGCGTACAATGGGCGTACAGGTACGTCCTCCCCTTTAAATGGGGCAAAAATGGGCGTACAGGTACGTCCTCCCCTTTAAATGGGGCAAAAACGGGCGTACAGGTACGTCCTCCCCTTTAAATGGGGCAAAAACGGGCGTACAGGTACGTCCTCCCCTTTAAATTGCGGCATTGTGGTACTCCGTGACCGTGCCCGACCGTACTCCGTGACTCGATGTCCGACGGCATCCCGCGATCGTGTCAAGGAGAGGCAGAACGGGGAGGTGCCTTTGTAAACAAGGCATTTCCCTCTTCTGCCTAGTGACATGATTTGCCTTCTGCCCATGTCACTTTATTTGCCTACTTTGCTCAACTTGTGGTGCTGCCCTCAGTCTACGTGGTCATTTTTTACCAGGGAAGCAATAAAGCTCCCTGTGATCGGTAGCAGTGATCGCTGTCGTGTCAGTGGTAGCCCACCCCCCTCGCCCCCCCCCCACAGTTAGAACACCTCCCTAGGACACACTTAACCCCTTGATCGCCCCCTAGTGTTTAACCCCATTCCCTGCCAGTGTCATTTACACAGTAATCAGTATCTTATCTATCAGTAATAGTAATCTATTATGAATTCTGCTGCCAGACTAATACGCCTCACTAATCGATCCGTGACTGCTGCCCCTCTCTGCCAATCCCTTCACTGGCTTCCCCTCCCCCATTGTATAAAATTCAAAATGCTAACCATAACATACAAGGCCATTCACAACATCGCCCCCATCTACATCACCAAACTTATCTGCAGATATCGCCCAAATCGTCCCCTCTGCTCCTCCCAGGACCTCCTGCTTTCTAGCTCCCTTGTTACCTCCTCCCATGCTCGCCTTCAGGACTTCTCCAGAGCCTCTCCCATCCTCTGGAACTCCCTGCCCCGGTATGTCCGATCAGCCCCTACCCTGTCCACCTTTAGGAGATCCCTGAAAAGTCATTTATTCAGGGAAGCCTATCCCACACCCACCGAACAACAACTGTCCCCGAGCCACCCCCATCAAATCATTCTCTGGGGCTACAGGGGGTCCCCGACTTACGAACGCCCGACCTACGAACAACCCCTACTTACGAACCGGGCGCTGCGGGGACCCTCTGACGTTCTGTGCATGCGCGGCCAGACCGAGCCACGGAAAATGACGGAAATGTCCGTAATTTGCTGCGCATGCGCAGAGCGGCATTTGACGGAGCATCGAAAATGTCCGTAATTTGCCGCGCAGAACGGCATTCGACGGAGCATCGGAAATGTCCGTAATTGTCGTTCTGCGCATGCGCGGCCGACTTACGAACATTTCCGATTTGCATACAGGAGGAGAGTCCCTAACGGGTTCGTAACCCGGGGACCCCCTGTATTACCTTTTGTACCATCACCCCCTCCCTTTAGAATGTAAGCTCTACGAGCCGAGACAGTAATTGTGTTGCCCCCCCCCTCTACATTGTAAAGCGCTGCGTAAACTGTTGGCGCTATATAAATCGTGAATAATAATAATAATAATCAGTGCATTTTTATAGCACTGATCGTTGTATAAATGACAATAGTCCCAAAATGGTGTCAAAAGTGTCCGCCGTGTCCGCCATAATGTCGCAGTCATGATAAAAATCGCAGATCGCTGCCATTACTAATAAAAAAAAAAAGTTAATAATAAAAATGCCATAAATCTATCCCCTATTCGTAGACGCTATAGCTTTTGCGCTAACCAATCAATATACGCTTATTGAGTTTTTTTTTTTTTTTTTTTTTTACCAAAAATATGTAGAAGAATACGTATCGGCCTAAACTGATGAAAGAATTTTTTTTTTTTTTTTTTTTTGGGATATTTAATATAGCAAAAAGTAAAAAAAAATTTATATATTTTTTGGGGATATTTTTGTTTATAGCGCAAAAAGAAAAAAAAACGCAGAGGTGATCAAATACCACCAAAAGAAAGCTCTATTTGTGGGGGGAAAAGGACGTCAATTTTGTTTGGGTGCAATGCCGCACGACCGCGCAATTGTTAGTTAAAGCGACGCAGTGCTGAATCGCAACAAATGGCCCGGTCAGGAAGTGGGTAAATCCTTCCGGGGCTGAAGTGGTCACCCCTCTACATTGTAAAGCGCTGCGTAAACTGTTGGCGCTATATAAATCATGAATAATAATAATAATCAGTGCATTTTTTTAGCACTGATCGCTGTATAAATGACAATGGTCCCAAAATGGTGTCAAAAGTGTCCGATGTGTCCGTCATAATGTCGCAGTCATGATAAAAATCGCAGATCGCCGCCATTTCTAATAAAAAAAAAAAGTTAATGATAAAAATGCCATAAATCTGTTCCCTATTTTGTAGACGCTATAACTTTTGTGCAAACCAATCAATATACGCTTATTGGGATTTTTTTATTTTTTTTTTATCAAAAACATGTAGAAGAATACGTATCGGCCTAAACTGATGAAATAATTTTTTTTTTTTTGTGATATTTAATATAGCAAAAAGTAAAAAAATTTTTTTTATATATTTTTTGGGGATATTTATTATAGCAAAAAGTAAAAAATATTGCTTTTTTTTTTTCAAAATTGTCGCTCATTTTTTGTTTATAGGGCAAAAAGAAAAAAAAAAAAAACCGCAGAGGTGATCAAATACCACCAAAAGAAATCTCTATTTGTGGGAAAAAAAGGTCGTCAATTTTGTTTGGGAGCCACGTTGCACGACCGCGCAATTGTCAGTTAAAGCGACGCTGAATCGCAAAAAAGTGCTCTGGTCAGGAAGGGGGTAAATCCTTCCGGGGCTGAAGTGGTCAATTGAACAAGCTGAAGTTAGAAGCTGATTGGCTACCAGATTCTGAGTGCTCCAGTTTTAGTAAAGTACTTGGCCTTGGTGTTTGTTTTGTTTGTTTTTAGTCTATTATTTTATTACTAACATTGCAATGTGACCAGTTTAGTAAGTTTCGCTGTAGGATGAAGCTCTTGTGTTGTCTTGGCTTTGATGGTAATGTGATTGGAATGGCGGCTACATTGTGTTTTGTAAAGTGACGGGAGTAGAAGGGCGCCATGACCGGTCGGGAGACTTGCCCTTAATCTGCCCTCTGTCCTAGAAGTGCCCCCGAGTTTTGTCACAACTCTTCTCCTCTGTGGACTCGGCGGCGCTGACCAGGCGCCGACCCCTCCCACCCCCCCCCCCCCCCCCATGATTTATCGATGCCACTTACTCCTCGGAGCGGCTTGGCACATCTGATGTTTCTGCTTTCTGAAAGATGCCACTTTAAGACTTTCCGGGGCTCTCGGAAGACCGTCCTGCGGGACGTCTCTTCTGCGCTAAAATGTCATTTCACATTCCGGGCTACATGGCGTCACGCCTTTCTCACTTATAAATCTTTTACACGCGCCTGCATTTTTTATCAGCAGTCTTCCATGTGACCTGTAAACTTTTTGCCGGTGACCTCCGCGAACGGCGTGAAGGAGATTCGCTCATGTTTAAATCATTACTGTTTTTTTTTTTTTTTCTTTCCTTCCTCGCCGGCTTGGAATGGATAGAATTACCCAATTATTTTCACTTTGCAGGTAGATTAATATTGAATAACGAGTTCTCTATCGGGTCAATCTCAGCTCTGCTGTGAAGTGCGGAGAGAGTTTTTCCTCTTGAAGGTGCTCTGCGGTCACAGCAGATGTAAATCCAATCACCGAAATCTCATGGAGGCTTCACAAGTCTCAAAGTTTGTATAAAACTTTGTATCCTTTATTTATTTTATATATTTTATTATATTTTATTTATTTATTCTTATCCTTCACCGCTTCCAGGAAAAGGTGTATTGTTACAATGTAATCACCATAGAATATCCTCTGCAATGGTGACCACACTGCTGTGATATACATTGTTTTTCGGGTCATTCATTATGATCGCAATTCGTAAATTCATAAATTCATAAATTCGAAAATTTGTAAATTCATAAATTAAAAAATTTAAAAATTCGTAATTTAGTTAATTCGTGAATTTGAAAATTCATAATTTTGTAAATTCATAAATGTAAACATTTTTAAATTCATAATATATTTAATTTGTGAATTAGAAAATTCATATTTTCGTAAATTCCTAATTTTTTAAATTAGAAAATTCATAAATTCATACATTTTAAAATGTTAAAATTTGTAATTTAGTTTGTAAATTTGAAAATTCATAATTTTGTAAATTCATACATTTTTAAATTCAAAAATTCGTAAATTCATAAATTTTGAAATTTTTGAAATTTCAAAATTTATGAATTTATAAATTTATGAATATTCAAATTCACAAATTAACTATATTATGAGTTTAAAAATTTTGAAATTTATGAATTTACGAAATTATGAATTTTTAAATTCCAGAATTAACAAAATTATGAATTTTTAAATTTTTGAATTTACGTATTTTCAATTTTGTTAATTCGGGAATTTAAAAATTCATAATTTTGTAAATTCATAAATTTTTAAATTTTAAATTTCATAATATAGTTAATTTGTGAATTTGAATATTCATAAATTTGTAAATTCATCAATTTTGAAATTGTAAAAATTTCAAAATTCATGAATTTACGAATTTTCGAATTTAAAAATGTATGAATTTACAAAATTATGAATTTTCAAATTTACAAACTAAATTACAAATTTTAAAATTTTAAAATGTATGAATTTTTAAATTTTCTAATTTAAAAAATTATGAATTTACAAAATTATGAATTTTCTAATTCACAAATTAACTATATTATGAATTGAATTTTTTTTTAATTTATGAATTTTCAAATTCACGAATTAACTAAATTACAAATTTTTAATTTTTTTCATTTATGAATTTACGAATTTTCAAATTCGTAATTTAGTTCATAAATTAAAAAAAAATTGAAAATTTGTAAATTCATAAATTTTTTCATTTGAAAATTTGTAATTTAGTTAATTCATGAATTTGAAAATTCATAATTTCGTAAATTCATAAATGTAAACATTTTTAAATTTGTAATTTAGTTAATTTGTGAATTTTAAAATTCATAATTTCGTAAATTCATACATTTTTAAAATTTTAAATTCATAATATAGTTAATTTGTGAATTAGAAAATTCATAATTTCGTAAATTCATAAATTTTTTTAATTAGAAAATTCGTAAATTCATACATTTTTTAATTTTTAAATTCATAATTTAGTTAATTCGTGAATTTTAAAATTCATAATTTCATAAATTCATAAATTTTAAAATTCGAAAATTTGTCAATTCATAAATTAAAAAATGTAAAAATGAGTAATTTAGTTAATTAGTGAATTTGAAAATTCATAATTTCGTAAATTCATAAATATGAAAATTTGAAAATTCGTAATATAGTTAATTCGTGAATTTGAATATTAATAATTTCGAAAATTCATAAATTTGAAAATTTGAAAATTCGTAAATGTGAAAATCCGTAAATTCGTAATTAGAAAATTTTGTAAATTCGAAAAAATTATTAAATTCATAAATTCGAAAATCCGAAAATAAGAAAGAAAATCCGAAAACTCAAAAGAATAACTTACCAACTAATAATTACTAACTATTAAATTATAGGTATTGGAATTTCCTTTCAAATTCATAAATTCATAAACTTGAAAATTCGCAAATTAATAAATTTGTAAATTTGAAAATTCGTAATTTCGTCATTTCGTTAATTGGTAAATTTTAAAATGTGAAAATCCGTAATTTCGTAAATTCGAAAATTCTTAATTTCGTAAATTCGAAAATTCTTAATTTCGTAAATTCAAAAATGCAGACATTCGTAAATTCATAAATTCGAAAATCCAAAAATAAGAAAGAGAATCCGAAAATTCAAAATAAAAACTTACTAAATAACTAATAATTACTTACTATTATATTACAGGTATTAGAATTTCCTTTCAAATTTTCTTGTTAGTGAACGTAACTAATACGAATTTATCTGAATTTACAAATTATCCGAAATAACGAATGCTGCATCTAAACAAATGGAACGGAATGAATTAATAATAAATAATAATAAAACGTTTTTATTATTATTATTATTATTTATTAATATTTATTCATTACTTCCCATTCGTTTAGATACGGCATTCGTAACTTCGTATAAATTCCTATTCGTTACGTTCACAAACAGCGAAATTTGAAAGGAAATTCCAATACCTATAATTTAATAGTTAGTTATTTCAGATTTTCGAATCTTCGGATTTTCGGATTTTAAGAATCTTCAATTTTACGAATTTTCTGAAAAATTTGCTAAACGGGTTTTGTTAATTCGGATGTTTCCAAATTAACAAATTTGTCGAAATTTGTTAAAAAACTAATTTGGAACTAAACGAATTGCACATGTCTACTGTGATATATGATTGACTTTTTTTCCCATCAATCTCTTCCAGGAATATTTGATCTGTGGTAATTTATTTGATCACATTTCTGTTTCTACCAGGCAATCCCATAATCCAATTAATCGAAAATATGATCAAACTCATATCAATGTACACTATCTCAGGGCTGTCAAATGATACAAAATGATTGATAATTTTCCACCCAGGCTGAGCAACTTAAGCCGGCCCTACATGTATCGAAATATGGCCATTTCAGCAGAGGCCGGCTGAGATTCGATCCATATATGGGCAGCTGTGGCGGAGGATGATTTTTTTTTGGTTGGGGGGGTGGGAAAAACAACCACCCCCCGGTCGTTCGGTCGGTGGAACCCCCTGCCCGCTCTAGGTAGCTTGGTCGATGGTCATCAAGCCCGTCAATTACCCCTTCTAGGTTGCGGGTGGGCAGCGGGCGAATTGCAGGCTCCTACAAGCGGCAGGTGGCAGGCAGCGGCTCCTGTGTCCTCTCCTACTCTTCGGCATCACGGCGGGTTCTGCCGTGCTTCTCCTCCCTCCTCCTCCTAGGCATCCAATAGGATCGCCTGTCCTTTCAGCCAATCAGGTGACAGATCTCAAGACCTTCTTCCTGATTGACTGAGAGGAGGATCAGTGTGGCGATAGCGACTATTCATTCACTATTGTCACACAACTGGGTGGGCTCAGGGCGCAGTGCTCAGCGCCCCGAGCCTACCCTTTTTTGAAGCCTATCAGAGCCTTTGGATCTCATCACGTGCTTCAAACCCCCCTCCCCTCCACATTGGAATCCATGCGTCCGGCGCCCTGTATGTAGATAAGGGGGCCGGACGCATGAATAGGGGTGGTGGCACCCGTGCTCCCCTAATGGATGGGCCGCCGCTGATGGGCAGGCTTATTGTAGCTAAGTCCATCCATCAATCAACTTGGGTACAACCAGCCTGTTGGATTTTTTTACATGCAATTTTTGCTGGCAGCTATAACCACTAGCAGTTATCATTGTGTTCTGCTGGCCAGGAAGGTCACTGACACCAATGCCAGGGACTATTATAGTGTTCACTGACACCAGTGCTGGGGATATTATTGTGTCCACTGACACCAATGGTGGGGGTTTGGTACGGTGTCCACTGACACCAATGCTTTGGGTTATTATTGCATTCATTGATACCAACACTGGGGGGTCATTATTGTGTCCACTGACACCAATGCTGGGGGTTATTATCATGTCTGACAATACCAATGCTGGGGGTTATTATCATGTCTGACGATACCAATGTTGGGGGTTATTATTGCATCCACTGATACTTATGTCGGGGGGTTATTATTGCAGCCACTGACACCAATGCTGGGTGTTATTATTGCAGCCACTGACACCAATGCTGGGGGTTATTATCATGTCTGACGATACCAATGATGGGGGTTATTATCATGTCTGACGATACCAATGCTGGGGGTTATTATCATGTCTGACGATACCAATGATGGGGGTTATTATCATGTCTGACGATACCAATGCTGGGGGTTATTATCATGTCTGACGATACCAATGCTGGGGGTTATTATCATGTCTGACGATACCAATGCTGGGGGTTATTATCATGTCTGACGATACCAATGCTGGGGGTTATTATCATGTCTGACGATACCAATGATGGGGGTTATTATCATGTCTGACGATACCAGTGTTGGGGGTTATTATCATGTCTGAAGATACCAATGTTGGGGGTTATTATCATGTCTGACGATACCAATGTTGGGGGTTATTATCATGTCTGACGATACCAGTGTTGGGGGTTATTATCATGTCTGACGATACCAATGATGGGGGTTATTATCATGTCTGACGATACCAATGATGGGGGTTATTATCATGTCTGACGATACCAGTGATGGGGGTTATTATCATGTCTGACGATACCAGTGTTGGGGGTTATTATCATGTCTGAAGATACCAATGTTGGGGGTTATTATCATGTCTGACGATACCAATGATGGGGGTTATTATCATGTCTGACGATACCAATGTTGGGGGTTATTATCATGTCTGACGATACCAATGTTGGGGGTTATCATCATGTCTGAAGATACCAATGTTGGGGGTTATTATTGCATCCACTGATACTTATGTCGGGGGGTTAATATTGCATCCAGTGACATCAATGCTGGGGGTTATTATTTCAGCCACTGACACCAATGCTGGGGGTTATTACTGTGTCCACTGACACCAATGCTGGGGGTTATTATCATGTCTGACGATACCAATGCTGGGGGTTACTATCATGTCTGACGATACCAATGTTGGGGGTTATTATTGCATCCACTGATAATTATGTTGGGGGTTAATATTGCATCCAGTGACACTAATGCAAGAGATCAATCCACTGACACCATTGCTGGGGGATATTATTGCATCCAGTGATACCAACGTTGGAGTTTATTGTTGCATCCATCGACTGCTATGGGTTAGTGCCGGTTCACACACTGGGGTGACTTGACAAGTCGCGCTCCATTCAGTGCAATAGAACCGTTCTAATAGAAGAAGGTTCCTGTACTACTTTGGGGGCGACTTCGGAGCGGCTTGCATTGACTTCTATACAGAAGTAGTTTTGCAAGCCGCGTTGTACGGGGCGGTTTCAGAGTCGGGCAACTTTGAAGCCACCCCTGTGTGAACCGGCACTTCGTGTTCTCCAACTTACATAGTTACACAGTCTGTATGAAAAAAGATACAAGTCCATTTAGTTCAACCAATAAAATACACACAAAAAGAAAACCTCCGTGTACACAACCCTATGCCCGCGGGTGATCCAGTCACTTCCGTCCTGGGCATTGAGATACGCTGCAGAAAATCAAGCAGGACCTATTGTGAGCCCTATTGTGTGGCCCTCTGGAGGTGTCAGGGCCCCCACATTTGAGGGCCTCTATCATTTTCCCGTTGGCCACCACTGGATTACTGTAGATCCTTGTGCTTCTTCTCCCTCGCCCAGTCTGAGCTCTGCTGTACAGAAGTGCAAACAGCTGATACCAACTCTCATCAGGTACTTGCACTTCTTGCAATTTAAAAAAACAAATTACATTTGATGATGTACAGTTACTGTACTTCTTTTTTATTTTCCCGGAGTTCAGGTTTAGGTAGGATCTAGTGGAGGAGGCTGGCGGAGGCACAACATGTTCCAGGGTGTCAGGCAACAGGTTCCTCTTTGGCTTCTCTTCCATTGAAAGGCGAGGGAGATAATTGGTTGTATCCGGTGATCTTAGCGGCTCCACATTTCACAGGCCGGAGTGATTCTCGGAATATTCCACCTGTAATGAGGCGTCTGGTAACACATGGGGGGAGGGGGGAGGGGGGGGGCAGTTAGCACGATATTTCCAATCATCCCGTAAAGTGCTTCTCAATGTGGCAGCCGGCCAGGGAGTCATTAAGGTTCCTGATGGCCGAAGTGTATTTAAAAAAAAATTCTATTAACCTTTCCCTCTCCCGCGTGTGACTCCGCGCTAACCGGAATCTATAATGAGGAGGGGGAGGGGGGGGGACGACGACTGGCACAAATTAAATTGAAGATGAAAATCTGGGAATGTTTTTCCTGCCCGCCGGTCCAAGAGGAATTTTATGACTTTCTGACGAGTCGTACTATTTTTTTTTTTTTTTATCAGGGGATATCTGTACGGGGGAGGGGGGGGGGACATGCTTATCCAATGGCTTCAGTGCTTTCCGAAGGTCTGAAGTCACTCGAATTGTACTGGCTGCATGTCAAATAAAAGCTTTTTTGGACAGTTTTGGAATAGAGCAGGGGTCTGCAAACTGCGGCCTAGGGCCAGGTGCCCCTTGCTTGCCTTTATCAGGCCCATGGGAAACTATTCCTCCCACTGACACCAGTGATGAGGCACTATTCCTCCCACTGACACCAATGATGGGGCACTATTCCTCCCACTGACACCAATGATGGGGCACTATTCCTCCCACTGACACCAATGATGGGGCACTATTCCTCCCACTGATTACAATGATGGGGCACTATTCCTCCCACTGACCACCAATGATGGGGCACTATTCCTCCCACTGACACCAATGATGGGGCACTATTTCTTCCACTGACACCAACGATAGGACACTATTTCTCCCACTAACAACAATGATGGGGCACTATTCCTCCCACTGACACCAATGATGGGGCACTATTCCTCCCACTGACACCAATGATGGGACACTATTCCTCCCACTGACACCAATGATGGGGCACTATTCTTCCCACTGACACCAATGATAGGGCACTATTCCTCCCACTGACACCAATGATGGGACACTATTCCTCCCACTGACACCAATGATGGGACACTATTCCTCCCACTGACACCAATGATAGGGCACTATTCCTCCCACTGACACCAATGATGGGGCACTATTCCTCCCACTGACACCAATGATGGGACACTATTCCTCCCATATACTCTTCCCAATGAGCACAAGTGTTAGGACCATTCTTCCCACTGATCACATTATTGTATCATGAGTTGTAGATTTCTAAATTTTTTGAGTTGTAGATTTCTAATTTTTATTTTTACTGCCAGCCTCAGTAAAAACAATGGGATGCAGCTCTTTGGCGGCTGTGAACAGGAGAGGTAAAATGGATCTCCTATAGATCTTACTTGGAATCTTGTGGTGGTGAAGGAGAAAGAATTCGGGGTGGTCCATGGTAACTCCCAATCAGTGAACTTCTGGACAATGCGGTGGACCTCTGTCCAATAGGGATGCAGAAGGCGGCAGGACCAGAAGATGTGGAGAAGAGAACCCTGTTCCTCCCCACACCTCCAGCAGAGATCTGAGCTCCGAGGGAACATCTTATGGATCCTGACAGACGTATCCACCAGGACAGAGCCTTAGGCCCCTTTCACACTTATATGACTTGTCCCACGATTTGGGACTGCAAAGTAGCATGACAAGTCGTTCCCCATGATTTCCAATGACAGCCATTCATATTAGTACGATTTCAAGTCGTTCCGACTTCAAAGTAGTCCCTGCTAGACATGTGCGATTAGTTTCGAACGAATCGGAAATTCGTACGAATTTTTCTAAATTTGTACATTCGTACGAATCCAAATTACCAATTTTTACAAAAAAGAATTCTGTACGAAATACGAAATTTCGTTTACGAATTTCGGATCCAAATTATCCGAATCAAAACTACCAAATAATGAATTTCAATTAATGCGAAAGAAATTATAGCGGATATAACGAATGATTCGAATGAATTCGAGATTCAGTATAACGAATATCGACACTCTACGAATAATAACGAATTGTTCGAAAACGTATTAACGTTACATAACACAAGTCTATTGTCTATTGTTCACCAATCACTCAGAGGAGGTACGAAGTACGAAATTTCGTACTTCCTCTGAGTGATTGGTGAACAATAGACAATAGACTTGTGTTATGTAACGTTAATAAGTTTTCGGACAATTCGTTATTATTCGTAGAGTGTCGCTATTCATTATCCAAATTAAATTTCGTACACGAATTACGAATTTTTTTTTTTTATGCGAAACGGGACGAAACAAAACAAATTTTTTGACGGCTCCCATGTCTAGTCCGATTTTGATGCCGCTTAAGGCCCGTACACACGATCGGACTTTTTGACAACCAACATGCAAATAAGCTGTTTTGGACCAACATCCGACCGTGTGTACGCTCCATCGGACCAACTTTTTCCAGGTTTCATCGGACTTTTGTTGGCTGTGCGAACGGACCAACTTTCTGCCAACAAAAGTCAGACGGACCAAAGTCCGACCGTGTGTACACAAAACCAACGGACTTTTGTACAAAGTACAAACACGCGTGCTCAGAACCAATGCAAAAGATCAGACAACAATATAGAAGTTGACCAAAGGTGGCGCTGGAGTATTCGAACGTCCTCTTTTGAAGTGTCGTCAGTACGTTGAAACGTCACTACGTTCGTGTTTGTTGCCAAAAAAGTCCTGACGTGTGTATGCAATACCAACTTGGGGCCAACGCCCTTTGGACAGAAATCCACTGGAAAGTTGGTCCTCGGTCCGATCGTGTGTTAAGCCTCATACACACGATCGGACCGTGGACCAACTTTCCCGTGGATTTTTGTCCAAAGGGCGTTGGCCCCAAGTTGGTATTGCATACACACGTCAGGACTTTTTCAGCCAACTTTCACCAAATCACTTGGTTTTTCTGCTCTTTACCGCCACCTTTGGTCAACTTCTGTATTGTTGTCTGATCTTTTGCATTGGTTCTGCATTGGTTTGTACAAAAGTCCGTTGGTTTTGTGTACACACGGTCGGACTTTGGTCCATCGGACTTTAGGCCCATACACACGATCGGACTTTTTGACAACCAACATGCAAATTAGCTGTTTTGGACCAACATCCGACCGTGTGTACGCTCCATCGGACCAACTTTTTCCAGGTTTCATCGGACTTTTGTTGGCTGTGCGAACGGACCAACTTTCTGCCAACAAAAGTCCGATGGACCAAAGTCCGACCGTGTGTACACAAAACCAACGGACTTTTGTACAAACCAATGCAGAACCAATGCCAAAGATCAGACAGCAATACAGAAGTTGACCAAAGGTGGCGGTAAAGAGCAGAAAAAACAAGTGATTTGGTGAAAGTTGGCTGAAAAAGTCCTGCCGTGTGTATGCAATACCAACTTTGGGCCAACGCCCTTTGGACAAAAATCCACAGGAAAGTTGGTCCACGGTCCGATCGTGTGTATGAGGCTAAAGTCCGATGAAACCTGGAAAAAGTTGGTCCGATGGAGCGTACACACGGTCGGATGTTGGTCCAAACCAGCTAATTTGCATGTTGGTTGTCAAAAAGTCCGATCGTGTGTACGGGCCTTATGAGGCTTTACACGGGCATTCCTTGAAATCGCGGCAAAATCGCTGCAAAAATCGCGGTAAAATCACAAGACTTTGAAGTCGCTCAAGTGTGAAAGGGGCCTTAAATCCAGCCTCCTGGTGATTAGCGCAAATAGATGTTTTACAGGAGAAGAGAAGAAGTCTATCCACTTGCTTCTCCGTGAGTTGTAGTCCCAGCTCCAATATAGGGAATTTTTTTTTTTATATTTTTTAGGAAAGTTGGAAAATGATTGCCATTTAAAAAAAAAAAATCAAAAAAAAAAAATCGAAGAGCCTCAATACACCGGAGAGGTGATATTACAGGCAAACGGCGTTCACCCGGAATGAGGCAGCCGTGTCAGTGTGACATTTAATTCCTATGATTAACACCCAGCAGATGTGCATATTGACAGGTTAGGACGCGGTTGGCGTCGGCGGCCTCCATCTTGCTCTCAGGAGATCGCCATCTATTAGAGCCTTTGGCTGGCTTAGGACAGACAGAAGGCGTCGGTAACCTCTCGCCGAGCCCCTCCGATTCTCCCCGGCTGCTGTTGTGCTAATATAATGGATTGTTTGCAGGTGCTTTACGGGGAGCATTAGAGGTTCTCTTTGCCGCCTGTAACCGATACAAGGCTACTCGAGAAGTGAGGAGATGTAACGTCGCAAACTGCGATCCCTACTTCTACTCCTCCAGGAAGGCGAAGGTCACCGAGCGCGCTTGTCCCGGAGACTCTCCCAGCCATGAAAGTTTCATAATAATTGCTCGCCGTGCGTGTTCTGAGGTCCCGCGCTGTGATTTTAACGCTTTGTAACGCAGCGGGTGTTGGCTAATGTGACTTGATGAAAAGGGGAATGGAACTGGAATTGGCCTGCGACTGTCTTTTAAAAGGCTTGTGATTGACCCTAATTGTTAAAGCGGAGTTGCGCTTAAAAAAATAATAATTTAAAGTCGGCAGCTACAAATACTGCAGCTGCTGGCTTTTAATAAATCGGACACTTACCTTTCTCAGAGTCCAGCGATGCGGGGGGGGGGATCGAAGCCCCGCTCGTCTCCCCCTCCGCTCGGCGGCGCCGGCATTGTAACTTCACCGCCGGGCACCCACTGCGCATGCGTGAGCGGCACCGTGCCGTGACTGGCCGCGCAATCATCTGGGACCTGTCACGTGTCCCCGATGATCGCCTAGAGGGAGGGGGCAGAGCTGAGCCCTTCCGGTGCCGAGGGAAGTGATGTCAGGAGCCGACTTGAGTAAGGAGGCAGATTACAAGGGACCCCCTAGCAACAGGCATTAAGAGGTGAGTAAAAAAGAAATGTCTCCAAATGTTTTTTTATTTTTTATTTATTTCATGCACATTAATGACATTTTTTTTTTTGGGGGGCGGAACTCCACTTTAAGTTTATAAAAAAATAATTAAATTATATAGGACAAAAACATACAAGCAGTGTCACCACCTGAATGCGACCCGGTATCAGTCTCTTGCAGTCCCTGTACAGCAGAGAAAAGCAGCACAATGAGCCAATCACTTATGCAAGAGGCATGCTGATAGGAGGAGAGAACAGGATGACATAAAAATGAATTCATCACTGTGGTCATGAGTAAGCAATGCACAGAGTGCAGGGGTCAGGAGTAAGCAATGCAAAGAGTGCAGAGGTCAGAAGTAGGCAATGCACAGAGTGCAGGGGTCGGGAGTTGGTAACGTAAAAAGTCCAGGGGTGAGGAAAAATACTACACAGAGTACAGAGGTCGGGAGTAAGCAATGCAAAGAGTACAGGGGTCAGGAATAAGCAATGCTCTGTGCATTGCTTATTCCTGACCCCTGTACTTTTTGCATTGCAAGGGTCAGTGCAGGGGTCTGGAAAAATACTACACGGAGTACAGAGGTCAGGATTAAGCAATGCACAGAGTGCAGGGTCGGGAGTTGGTAACGTAAAAAGTCCAGGGGTGAGGAAAAATACTACACAGAGTACAGAGGTCAGGAGTAAGCAATGCACAGAGTGCAGGGGTCAGGAAAAATACTACACAGAGTACAGAGGTCAGGAGTACGCAATGCACAGAGTGCAGGGGTCAGGAAAAATACTACACAGAGTACAGAGGTCAGGAACAAACAATGCACAGAGTGCAGGGGTCAGGAATAAGCAATGCACAGAGTGGAGGGGTCAGGAATAAGCAATTCAAAAAGTGTAGGGGTCAGGAGTTGGTAATGTAAAAAGTCCAAGGGTGAGGAAAAATACTACACAGAATACAGAGGTCAGGAGTAAGCAATGAACAGAGTGCAGGGGTCAGGAATAAGCAATGCACAGAGTGCAGGGGTCAGAAATAATACTACACAGAGTACAGAGGTCAGGAGTAAGCAATGCACAGAGTGCAGGGGTTATGAATAAGCAATGCAGAGAGTGCAGGGGTCAGGAGTAAGCAATGCACAGAGTGCAGGGTCGGGAGTTGGTAACGTAAAAAGTCCAAGGGTGAGGAAAAATAATACACAGAGTACAGAGGTCAGGAGTAAGCAATGAACAGAGTGCAGGGGTCAGGAATAAGCAATGCACAGAGTGCAGGGGTCAGAAATAATACTACACAGAGTACAGAGGTCAGGAGTAAGCAATGCACAGAGTGCAGGGGTTATGAATAAGCAATGCAGAGAGTGCAGGGGTCAGGAGTAAGCAATGCACAGAGTGCAGGGTCGGGAGTTGGTAACGTAAAAAGTCCAAGGGTGAGGAAAAATAATACACAGAGTACAGAGGTCAGGAGTAAGCAATGAACAGAGTGCAGGGGTCAGGAATAAGCAATGCACAGAGTGCAGGGGTCAGAAATAATACTACACAGAGTACAGAGGTCAGGAGTAAGCAATGCACAGAGTGCAGGGGTTATGAATAAGCAATGCAGAGAGTGCAGGGGTCAGGAGTAAGCAATGCACAGAGTGCAGGGTCGGGAGTTGGTAACGTAAAAAGTCCAAGGGTGAGGAAAAATAATACACAGAGTACAGAGGTCAGGAGTAAGCAATGCACAGAGTGCAGGGGTCAGGAAAAATACTACACGGAGTACAGAGGTCAGGAGTAAGCAATGCACAGAGTGCAGGGGTCAGGAAAAAGCAATGCACAGAGTGAAGGGGTCAGGAAAAATACTACACGGAGTACAGAGGTCAAGAGTAAGCAATGCACAGAGTGCAGGGGTCAGAAATAATACTACACAGAGTACAGAGTTCAGGAGTAAGCAATGCACAGAGTGCAGGGGTCAGGAAAAAGCAATGCACAGAGTGCAGGGGTCAGGAAAAATACTACACGGAGTACAGAGGTCAGGAGTAAGCAATGCACAGAGTGCAGGGGTCAGGAACAAACAATGCACAGAGTGCAGGGGTCAGGAACAAACAATGCACAGAGTGCAGGGGTCAGGAATAAGCAATGCACAGAGTGCAGGGGTCAGGAGTAAGCAATGCAAAGAGTGCAGGGGTCAGGAATAAGCAATGCACAGTCTGCAGGGGTCAGGAATAAGCAATGCAAAGAGTGTAGAGGTCAGGAGTTGGTAACGTAAGGAGTCCAGGGGTGAAGTAAAATACTACACAGGGTACAGAGGTTAGAAGTAAGCAATGCAGTGAATAAAGAAGGTCAAATGTAAGTAAAGCACAGAGTGCATCGTAAGCAAATGTTGCCAGGCAGATTATACCACGACCCATGGGCCGGGTCACCATTGGATAACCGGGGAGGAATCCGGGGACACTTTTTTGCTGGGGACAACCACCTGAAATTGGGAACTGTCCCCAAAAACTGAGGACATCATGTGAATGGAAGGATGCAAAGACCTCCACTGCCTATTACTCGGGAGCATGAATATGAAAAGGACAACGCTGCCATCTTGCTACATATGGGACTGAATCCTTTCAAAGGAAACTGACTGGCAAAATATAACGTATTCATCCTCATAACATGACGGGTTTCCTATATGTGTGTAATTAGCACAATAATGATGGCGGCCGCGTTCTCTGGGTCCTTCTCCACCATGTAATTGGCCGCTGCCTGTTTGTATCTACAAGCCGCTTAACAAAGATCCTTCCAGCCCGACTATCGATGGAACGTTGGAAGACTTGGGTGGGATAATTAATGGCGGCTCTCCCGGTGACTTGCTCACATATTGACATTTCCGTATATCACAGCGAAGGAAATATTAGATATTTATTGTATTCCTGACATGTATAATGTGACCCCCGGGGCAGCGTGGGGGGGAGGTGCAGGGCACGTGACCCTCCAACCAGCCATTATGACCCTCCGCTAGTTATCTGGTTTGCTGAACAATCCGTCAGACTGTTTTTCCTTTCTTAAAGCCGGACTCCGGCCAAAGATAACAAGATAACAATCAATGGCTCATCAAAAGACAAGGAAAACCAGCTTTTGCTGCAATATTTACCTTAAATCCAGAGCTGCGGTCATTTTTTTCTGCCATTAGATGTCCTCAGTGTGATGACCAGCATCATTCAACCCACTGAGCCTGGGTCATCCCGGACGAGCCCCCAACCTGTGACTGGATAGTGAAAAAGGAAGCAGCACAGTGGGGAGCTCATCTCTCTTTCACTCTGCTCTTTTCTCCTATCAGCATGCTTCTTGTCAGCAGTATATGAAATGGTAGGTCCCTTGTGCTGCTTCTCCCTCGCCCAGTCACAGCTCTGCTGTACATGGAGTCTGATACCCAGTCAAATTCAGGTAATTACATGGCTTGTATTTAAAAAAAAAAATGCAAGGTCCATAAAAACATGGATGAGCGAGTTTGGGGGGAGGGGGAACTTGACTGGCCTGCCTTCAACCTGATAGAACACCTTTGGGATGAATTAGAGCAGAGACTGCGAGCCAGGCCTTCTCGTCCAACATCAGTGCCTGACCTCACAAATGCGCTTCTGGAAGAATGGTCAAACATTCCCATAGACACACTCCTAAACCTTGTGGACGGCCTTCCCAGAAGAGTTGAAGCTGTTATAGCTGCAAAGGGCGGGCCAACCCAATATTGAACCCTACGGGCTAAGACTGGGAGGTCATTAAAGTTCATGTGCGTGTAAAGGCAGGTGTCCCAATACTTTTGGTAATATAGTGTGTATACATATACTGTATATATTGCGTTGCACTGAACTGCATGGTTGCAGATGCATGGGGGGTGCCTTTAAGAATGAATGGTACCCCGCATGCGTCTGCTAAAGAACAACGCGTTTCTGTGCGTGTTGAAAAAAAAAAAAATCGCCATTTGTGCCCATGTTCTTGACATGCGTAGCTGGGAACCAAGCCGAAATGCGCAGAAGCAAAGTTGTGTTCATAGGATTTGCCGCCGACGCAAAGCTGCGAATGTTTTAGTCGGGCGGCACTGATTGCATTTTTGGTATTTTTTAATGCTTTGACCGCTTTGCCGGCCGAGCCAAAGACAAAAGACGTCCTCGCTCGGCGGTGGAACTTCCGGGGTTATGGCTGCAGGAAATATGCCATGACCTCGGCATTGTATTTTTTATTTTTCAGCCAGCGATTCTCTAACCGATTAAAAGTGGTCCGATCGGCGGAATCGCCACTTTTAGAAGTGGGCGGTGGTTCCCGCGCTTACCTAGGCGATCGGTGGCTCCGGGAACTGATCCCGCGGTTGCAGCGACTGGTAACAGAAATGAACGGAATAAAAATGGCCTCCGCTTATCTCTATGGTCTAGACCAGTGATGGCGAACCTTGGCAGATGTTTTGGAACTACATTTCCCATGATGCTCCACTACACTGCAGAGTGCTTGAGCATCATGGGAAATGTAGTTCCAAAACATCTGCCAAGGTTCGCCATCACTGGTCTAGGAGTACTGGAGCGACGTCATTACGTCACTTCTGGTTTTCGGCCCAATGTAAACAACGCCATTTCTTTTATTTTTGTTTTTTTTTTAAGCACTTAAAGTGGTGTTGCCACCAAAAAAAAAATTGTCTTAAAAATCCTAAAAAAAAATGTAAAAAAATAATTGGAAAAAAAAATTTTTTTTTTACTCACCTCTAAATGCCTGTTGCTAGGGGGTCCCTCGTAGTCTGCCACCTTCATTGCCCGGGCACTGACATCACTTCCCCTAGGCGCCGTCATCTGGGACCTGTCATGTGTCCCAGATGAGTGAGTGTCGAATCACGGCGCACGGGTTCCTGGCTGTGAAGCCACAGCCGGGTGCCCACATTAAGAATGCCGGCGTCGCGAGCGGAGCGGGGAACGAGGGGGGGCCTCGTTCCTCCTCATCGCTGGACCCCGGGACAGGCAAGTGTCCGATTATTAAAAGTCAGCAGCTGCAGTATTTGTAGCTGCTGACTTTTTTTTTTTTTTTAAATTTTTTTTTTTTGTGGGCCCTCCTCTTTAAAGACCAAGCCTGTTTTTCAGACTCGGTGTTTACATGTTTAACATGTTTTTTTGCTATATTATATATATAAAATTACTTAGAACCCCCAAACATTATATATTGTTTTTTTCTAACACCCTAGAGAATAAAATGGCGGTCATTGCAATACTTTTTTTCACACCGTATTTGCGCAGCGGTCTTACAAGCGTCTTACTAGACACCCCCTCTGTAACTCTTACCTGTGGACATTTTTAAAACTTCACCTATGGAGATTTTTAAGTACCGTAGTTTATCGCCATTCCACAAGTGTTAACATTTAGGCCCCTTTCACACTGGGGCGGTGCGGGGCGGCGACGGTAAAGCAGCGCTATATTTAGCGCTGCTTTACCATCGTTTTACCCGCGGTATGCGGCCGCTAGCGGGGTGGTTTTAACCCCCGCTAGCGGCCGCAAAAGGGTTAAAAACCTCCGCAAAGCGCCGCTGCAGCGGCGGTTTGCGGGCGGTATCCCCGCGGTTTCCCATTGATTTCAATGGGAAGGAGCGGTATAGGAGCGGTAAATACACCGCTCCTTCACCGCTCCAAAGATGCTGCTAGCAGGACTTTTGTTGCGGTCCTGCTAGCGCACCGCTCCAGTGTGAAAGCCCGCCGGCTTTCACACTGGAGTGAATGGGGCCGGTTTTTCAGGCGGTATACAGAACTTGGGTTCTGCAGCAGGACAATGATCCTAAATTTAGCGCTGTACCGCCTGAAAACCGCCCCAGTGTGAAAGGGGCCTTTGGGTATCTGTTCGGCGTAACATCATCTGCCATATTTTACAAAAAAAAAAATTGGGCTGTATATTTTTTTTTTTTTTTTTATTCTTTAAAGTGTATTTAATAAATTTTACATAAAAATTGCAGCGGCCACCATTTTATTTTCTAGGGTCTCTGCAAAAAAAAAAAAAAAAAAAAAAAAAGGACTTTTCTAGCAAAAAAAACCCACAGATTTTTACATATATGAATTGACCCCGTTGCCAAGCTGTTAAAAAAAAGTTTTGATACTTTAAAATATTTCAATCTGGAAATCAGAGCAGCCCGACAGGAATTTGAGTACCAAAATCTTTTTTTTTTTTCTCTTTTATCGCTAAAAATAACTCAGATAATAATAATATGTTTTTCCACTCACCGGACCGGCAGCCTTTTTTTTTTTTTTGTGATAAATTGGGCTGTATATTGATTCTTTGTTTATTTTTAATTCTTTAAAGTGTATTTAATGAATTTTACATAAAAATTGCTGCAATTTTATTCTCTAGGGTCTCTGCTAAAAAATGTAAAATAAAAGTACTTTTCTAGCAAAAAAAAACAGATTTCTACATATATTCTTTAAAGTGTATTTAATGAATTTTACTTAAAAATTGCAGCGATCGCAATTTTATTCTCTAGGGTCTCTGCTAAAAAATTTAAAATAAAAGTACTTATCTAGCAAAAAGACACCAATTTTTACATATATGAGAGAAATGTCAGAATTGACCCCGTTGCCAAGCTGTTAAAAAAAAGTTGATACTTTCAAATATTTTAATCTGGAAATCAGAGCAGCCCAACAGGAATTTGAGAACCAAAATCTTTTATTTTTTTTTTTATCTTTTATCGCTAAAAATAACTCATAATAATAATATGTTTTTCCACTCACCGGACCGGCAGCCATTTTCTTTTCTTTTGTGTGATAAATTTGGCAGTATATTGATTTTTTTTTTTTTTATTCTTTAAAGTGTATTTAATGGATTTTACATAAAAATTGCAGCGATCGCAATTTTATTCTCTAGGGTCTCTGCTAAAATTTTTTAAATAAAAGTACTTTTCTAGCAAAAAAACACAGATTTCTACATATATGAGAGATGTGTCAGAATTGGCCCAGTTTCCAAGCAGTTAAAGAAGTTTTGATACATTTTAGTACTTTAAAATATTTCAATCTGGAAATCAGAGCAGCCCGACAGGAATTTGAGAACCAATATCTTTTTTTTTTTTTTTCTCTTTTATCGCTAAAAATAACTCACATAATAATAATATATTTTTCCACTCACCGGACCGGCAGTCGTTTTATTTTTTTTTTCATTTGTGTGATAAATTGGGCTGTGTATTGATTTTTTGTTTCTTTTTAATTCTTTAAAGTGTATTTAATGAATTTTACTTAAATATTGCAGCAATCGCAAATTTATTCTCTAGGGTCTCTGCTAAAAAAATAAAAATAAAAGTACTTTTCTAGCAAAAAAACACAGATTTCTACATATATGAGAGAAGTGTCAGAATTGTCCCAGTTGCCAAGCGTTTAAAAAAAAAAAAAAAAATGATACATTTTGATACTTTCAAATATTTTAATCTGGAAATCAGACCAACCCGACAGGAATTTGAGAACCAAAATCTTTTTTTTTCTCTCTCTCTTTTATCGTTAAAAATAATTAAAATAAAATAATATGTTTTTCCACCGGACCGGCAGACGTTTTTTTGTTTTTTTTTGCGTGATAAAGATTACATAATGACCCTCCACAGGGAGATTCAATGAAGAATTATGTGTAAAATTATCACTCGGGCCGCTTCTATTTTGGAGTATTCTAATGTGCTAAATTGCGTGCTACAATTAAGTTAATTTGCATGTGTAATACCGTCTCGCTGAGCAATTACGCACGCCGAGGAGGGAGAAGGTTTGAAAAGGAGGCAGCAGACGCAGTAGGTGTTTGATTCGGTATATAGGGTCTATTTAAATATAGATTTTAATATATTCCAGAAAGTCATAAGAACCTCCAATACTTTCGAGTTTAATGCCGGAAAAGAGATTTATCGCCGCCCTCTAGACGGCCATTTACGCAGTTGTTCTCTGACTTGTGCATACATGTGCCAGCCACTAGAGGGCAGATGATATAGCAGATGATATAGCTCTTTTATAGTAGAGAGTCTTCATCAAGTGGGTGCCAATAGAAGTTCAACTGAAAAGCCAAGCTCTCCCGATCACATCCATGCTGTGGTCGTAGCTGGGGAGACCATATTGTTTCCAACTTCACCAAAAACGAAAACCAGCTGTTTTTACTTTGAAGGCCGCCTCCGGTTCTGCATTGCGGGGACACATGTTCATTTTAAATGGCACCCCAAAGCACTAGAGCAAAGCACATGTGCTGCAGCACAATGCGACATACAGCAGTGCTGGGACAAGGTCACCCAGTGCAAAGATGCCAAACTGCCCAGCCTTGTAACAGAATGAAGGCGCCCCCAATCCCTACAGTAAACCATTGTGCCTGGGGCAGCCGCCCCTCCTGCCCCCCCCCCCCTTATCCCGGCCCTGACAAACAGCATCGCAAATGTTGTGGCATATCTAGATTTTGGGTTGTTCTGATGTGTTTGCAACCCATTAATTTCACTGGGCTGGACTGCAGGAACATTTTTTCCTTCCAGTGACATCACTGATGCATGGACTTTGTTTCTTTCTAGTGACACCACAGAAATAACAAAAATGTTACCTTCCAGTGACACCACCAGTGGTGGGGTGGCTGGTGCTTAAAATGGGGCGCAAACAAACTGAAAAATTCTAAAAAAAAAAACCCATCAATTGCAGCCACTGTGCCATCAAACGCAGCCAATGTGCCCCATCAAACGCTGCCACTGTACCCATCAAACGCAGCCACTGTGCCCATCAATTGCCGCCACTGTACCATCAAGCGCAGCCACTGTGCCCATCAATTGCCTCCACTGTACCATCAAGTGCAGCCACTGTGCGATCAATCGCAGCCACTGTGCCCATCAAACGCAGCCACTGTGACATATCAAATGCTCCCACTGTGCCATCAAATGCAGCCACTGTGCCCATCAAACGCAGCCACTGTGACATATCAAATGCTCCCACTGTGCCATCAAATTCTGCCACTGTGCCCCATCAAATGCAGCCACTGTGCCCATCATATGCAGCCATTGTGCCCCATCGAATGCAGCCACTGTGCCCATCATATTCAGCCACTGTGCCCATCAAATGCAGCCTCACTGTGCCATATCAAATGCTGCCAGTGTGCCCCCCGCCCGCCGTCTGTACTTACCCTGTCTCGGTGGCGGTGGGACAGCTCCTCGATGTCTTCTCCCGTCCTCTCTTCCCATCCTCTGCTATGATTGGACGCCTGACAGCGCCTGTCGTTTCAGCCAATCAGGTGACGGGTAACAGACCCGAGCACCTGATTGGTGGAGAGGTGGTTTAGTGTTAGGAAAGCGAATATTCATTCCTGCGAGCGCCCAGCATGGTGCTCACTGGTCACTTTTTTTTTAAACGCCTATTAGAGCCTACGCCTCTAATCAGGTGCTTAAAAAAACACCCCCGCTGCTATAATTCAGGCGCCCAAAAAGGGGCCGGGTGCCTGAATAGGCAGCAATGCATGAATCTATCTATTGGTGCTAGAGGGGGTGGCTGGAGAGAGGGGGCGGTGCCCGTACGCCCTTATGGGCTCACCGACACTGGACACCACCAACACAGGGACTTTTTTCCAGTGACACCACAGAAACAGCAACATTTTTTCTTTTCTGTGACACCACTAAAGCAAGAACATTGTTCCTTCCAGTGACACCACTGATGCAGGCACATTTTTTTCTTTCAGTGACACCACCAATGGAGGAACATTTTTATCCCGGCGCCGTGAAGGAGTTATACTACCAAAGGGCCCACTTAGACCCATGCATTTTTGTAATGCACGTCAATGCAATTCTCCATTCATTTTACATAGCGCCTCAACGCGCCGCCGCCATAGTGCGTTGCGTGCAATTGTTATGATCATCAATGTTTCGATATTTTTTTCCCTGAATGACGCGGCCAAAAGGAGTGTGGGGGGAGGGGATTTCACTGCCGGGATGCTCAAAGATGTTCAGAGTTTAGAAAGCAAAACAGAGCAAATGGCAGGTCGGAGAGCGAGTACAGCTGTTATCTCTTCCTAAAATAGAATCATTAATTAGAAATGAGGAGAACTATTTATTTCAAGACTGGAGGAGTCGCCGTGACACGAACGCAGGTGCGTTTACCTCGCGCGAAGAGCTCAGGAACAATTCGGTTTTTATGTTTTCCTCGTTATCGGCTTTGATTAGCCACTGCTGAAACTT
This sequence comes from Lithobates sylvaticus, assembly GCA_028564925.1. NCBI lineage: Eukaryota > Metazoa > Chordata > Amphibia > Anura > Ranidae > Lithobates > Lithobates sylvaticus. The sequence continues at coordinate 265,617,489 of CM053032.1, forward strand.
TTTAAGGAACTCCTAATACACTATATTACCAAAAGTATTGGGACGCCTGCCTTCACACACACATGAACTTTAATGGCATCCCAGTCTTAGTCCGTATGGATCAATATTGAGTTGGCCCTCCCTTTGCAGCTATAACAGCTTCAACTCTTCTGGGAAGGCCGTCCACAAGGTTTAGGAGGGTGTCTATGGGAATGTTTCACCATTTCTTCCAGAAGCGCATTTGTGAGGTCAGGCACCGATGTTGGACGAGAAGGCCTGGCTCGCAGTCCAAGAATGACCTCATGTTGTTGCGTCTACTTCATAGTCAAATTAACAGCCTGGAGGCAGGTCAGTGACCAGGCTCTATTGCTCAGCTGCGGTGGAGAAAAGCGCGGTCACCGACCAGACGCTGAGCTAGACTCCAGGCAGATATAAAAGATACAAATTAACGCAGCTCTGTAACCATTAACAGTAGACATGTGCACTGCCAAAAATTGTGTCCTCTTTCGTGTCATTCGTTTTTGTTTTGTTTTTTTGTTTTTCAGGTCATTTGTTATGATTGCAATTCGTGAATCCGAAAATAGGAAGAAAATCTGAAAATTCTAAAGAATAACTAACTAATAATAACCAACTATTAAATTACAGATATTGGAATTTCCTTTCAAATTTGGCTGTTAGTGAACGTAACAAATACGAATTTATCTGACGTTACGAATTATCCAAAATAACCAATGCCGCGTCTAAACAAATGGAACGGAACAAATTAATAATAATAATAAAATGTTCTTATTATTGTTATTTATTATTATTAATTCATTGCGTTCCATTTGATTAGATACGGGATTCGTTATTTTGGATAATTTGTAAGTTTTGATAAATTCGTATTCGTTACGTTCACTAACAGCCACATTTGAAAGGAAATTCCAATATCTAGAATTTAATAGTTAGTAGTACCGTATATACTCGAGTATAAGCCGAGTTTTTCAGCATTTTTTTTGTGCTGAAAGTGGCCTCCTCAACTTATACTGGAGTCAAGTACTTTTCTGCAGGAGAGAATGACATTTTCCGACCCGACTTTGGGGCCCCGTATCTCGGGGCCACTTGGTGCTAGGAACCCCAATTCCAAATTTGGTGTGCACACCCAGTGGAACTAGCACTACAACATATCCAAATTTGGGGTTCCTAGCACCAAGTGGCCCCGAGATACAGGGCCCCAAAGTCGGTCAACTGTGTCCATCTGCAAATATGTCATTTCGGGACCCTTTGGGTCCAGAGACCCCAAATACAAGCAGTAAAAAGTATCTGAATTTGACCTGGTATTCGACCTGTACAGCAGGGCTGGAGTGTGAGAGCAAGGAGCAGTACAAAGAGCCAATCAGTTAATGTGTTGACAAAAGTCCTGCTAATAGAAGGAGAAAGCAGAGTGACAGAGAGTTCATTACTGTGCTGCTGCTTCTCCTTTCATTGTCCAGTCATAGGTTGGGGGCTCATCCGGGATGATGGGGGTTTGTCCGGGATGACCTGAGCTTAGGGGAAGTGGGTTGAATGATGCCGGCCATCAGACTGAGAACATCTAGTGGCAGAAATAAAGCAGCAAATTTGTTAATTTGGAAATATCCAAATTAACACATTTGTCAAAATGAGTTAAGGGAATTCAGAACGAAACAAATTGCACATGTCTAATACATCATTGCATGTATTTTTAAATAAAAGCAGTAAAAGGTATCTGAATTTGACCTGGTATTCAACCTGAACAGCAGGGCTGGAGTGTGAGAGGAAGGAGCAGTACAAACAGCCCATCTGTTAATGTGTTGATAAAGTCCTGCTAATAGAAGGAGAAAGCAGAGTGACAGAGAGTTCATTACTGTGCTGCTGCTTCTCCTTTCATTGTCCAGTCATAGGTTGGGGGCTCGTCCGGGATGATGGGGGCTTGTCCGGGATGACCTGAGCTTAGGGGAAGTGGGTTGAATGATGCTGGCCATCAGAATGAGGACATCTAGTGGCAGAAATAAAGCAACAAATTTGTTAATTCAGAAATATCCAAATTAACAAATTTGTTGAAATTCGTTAAACGAATTCAGAAAGAAACGAATTGCACATGTCAAATTAATACATCATTACATGTACTGTTAAATACAAGCAGTAAAAAGTTTCTGAATTTGACCTGGTATTCGACCTGTACAGCAGGGCTGGAGTGTGAGGGGAAGGAGCAGTACAAAGAGCCAATCGGTTAATGTGTTGACTAAAGTCCTGCTAATAGAAGGAGAAAGCAGAGTGACAGAGAGTTCATTACTGTGCTGCTGCTTCTCCTTTCATTGTCCAGTCATAGGTTGGGGGCTCGTCCGGGATGATGGGGGCTTGTCCGGGGTGACCTGAGCTTATGGGAAGTGGGTTGAATAATGCTGAACATTAGACTGAGGACATCTAGTTGCAGTAATAAAGCATTGAAGGGGTAATCTCTGAATTGAAGGTGAAAAAAGAAAATAAGAAGGGAAGAAAAAAAGAGAAAGGAAGGAGGTAAATTAAGGAGAAGATTTTTTGTGGCTTTTTCTTTTTCACTAATAGGAGCACGGGTGGGGGGTATTTAAAACGTATTTTTTCTCTTTCCGCTTACACCCTTTTTTCGTGAGAGAGGTATGACATAAGGCTGGGGGTGGGGATTTAGCTGATTTAATAGGGAAATTGAGGTTTTTTTTTTCTACCTGTTTTGCTTTGTTTTGTTTTTTAAATACAATAGAAGAGGTATGGTAGAATATGGAAACTATACCACAGAGAAATATTAAAGGCATGTGTAATTAAAAAAATAAAAAAATAAAACGAATTCAGAACTAAACGAGTCTCACATGTCTAATTAATACATCATTACATGTATTTTTAAGTAGACATGTGCAATTCGTTTTGTTTTTTTTCGTTTTTTTTTTTTTTTTTTTTTTTTCGTTATTTTTGTTCGTTTGTTTTCGTACGAATGAACGAATCATTCGAATCGTACGAATCCGAATAACGAATCGTAACGAATCGTAACGAATTGTTCGAATCGTACGAATCGGATTAACGAATCATTCTAATCGAACGAATCCGAAAAACAACGAAAATCCGAAAAAAACTAATTAGAAACAACAAATGTACTAATGAAGAAAATCCGAAAAACGAAAACGAACGAAAAAATTCGTACATTCGTAACTTTTTTTTGTTGAATTGGTAATTTTCCGTGTCCCTTACAATGGTGCTGCTAAACGTGCTTCGACTGGATTGAACAAAAAAATTCGTAACTTTTATTTCGATTCGTAACTTTTTTTTTTCGATTCGTAACTTTTTTTTTTTTTCGATTTGTAATTTTCCGTGTCTCTATTAGACCAAAAAATTCGCACATTCGTAACTTTTTTTTCGATTCGTAACTTTTTTTTTCGATTCGTAACTTTTTTTTCAATTCGTAACTTTTTTTTTTTTTTTTTTCGATTTGTAATTTTCTGTGTCTCTATTGAACCAAAAAATTCGTACATTCGTAACTTTTTTTTTCGATTCGTAACTTTTATTTTTTCGATTCTTAACTTTTTTTTTTTCGATTCGTAAATTATTAAAATGTAATAATAGCATACACATTACATCAAATTATGAATGATGCTCCGATTACGAATCTACGAATGTTACGAATGTACGAATAAATACGAATGCGTCCGAAAATTAAACTAACGAAAAAACGAATCAACTAAAAAATAACTCTTACGAATGTACGAATCGTTACGAATACGAACACCGACGACTTACGAATGTACGAATCGTTACGAATCAACGGAAACGAAAAAAACGAAATGAAAAAAAAAACAATTTTTTTTCGGAAACGAAAAAAACGAAACGAAAATAAACAAATTTTTTTGTTGTGCACATGTCTATTTTTAAGTACAAGCAGTAAAAATTATCTGAATTTGACCTGTTATTCGACCTGTACAACAGGGCTGGAGTGTGAGAGGAAGGAGCAGTACAAAGAGCCAATCAGTTAATGTGTTGACAAAAGTCCTGCTAATTGAAGGAGAAAGCAGAGTGACAGAGAGTTCATTACTGTGCTGCTGCTTCTCCTTTCATTGTCCAGTCATAGGTTGGGGGCTCGTCCGGGATGATGGGGGCTTGTCCGGGATGACCTGAGCTTAGGGGAAGTGTGTTGAATGATGCTGGCCATCAGACTGAGGACATCTAGTGGCAGAAATAAAGCGTTGAAGGGATAATCTCTGAATTGAAGGTGAATGCAAAGGCTGATATAGTTTTCTTGCCTTTTAGTAGGTTACTCCTTTTTTTGTGCTATTTTTGGCTACTTTGGGCTTTAAATGACTAAGCTTTTGCCGCTAGTCGCATGGAGTGTTCCATGTGATAGATGCGTGTGTATTTATATGGGTTAGTAGTGTCTCCAGTGAAATTTCACAAATGCCGTTGGTTATCTATTTTTATAAAAGCAATATATGAGCGTCGCACCGGCTGCGCGGACCTCTCACCCGCGCGTATCTCTGTTTAATGTAAACATAATTCCTCTCTCCCCCTCGTACCGCCTAGCCGAAGTCCCTGAGGGTTACGAATGGATATAATCTAGGAAAGGAAAATACTTTTGTCTGACTTCTCGTCCATTATTCCGGATCCTGACCCCGCAGTTTGTTTAACTGTTCTCACGAGGGCGGCGCGCCGCGCGTACCGGGGGCCCTCTACCCATCAATTTGGTGTAAATCCCATTAGAGAGTCATTGCGGCCGAGGCAATGAAATGCATTAGGTGGCTGGGAAAAGAAAAAAAAAAGTCTCCTTTGATCTTTCCCTGCCTCTGTCATAGAAGTCTCCGGAGAAATGGAAATGCGATCCGATGCCGAAGATGTCTTAATTCCTGCAGGGAAGGGGGGATACGAGGCATATTTCACGCATGGTCGCAAGCTAAAGAGCGTATATAGGCTCCTGGGCTACTTCCACCATAGGCGACAGGCGAGCAGCAGCCGTTAATGGGGCGTCCATTGCTGCGAGTGAGGAAGGGATGATCGCAGGAATAATATTCTCCTTTAGGGGGAAGATCGTTGGGGTCTCCATGTCAGTTCATAGCCATGTAGGGGGAGGGGACGTTTATATTGTAGACTGGAGAGTGACATGTCAACCATTGTGTCACCCTGACACGGCTTTTTCCAGCGTCCTCTGATTTTATCTGACGTGACGTTCAACGGAAGGCCATGTCTGGCTGTGTGATGACAATAAGGGCACTAGGGAGCTGCAGAGATGGGTTCAATGTCAGGATTAGGAAGGGTTTGGCTCTTAAAGGAGGCACATGGGGCTGGGAAGAGCAGAATTTTCACTTTTGAGTGTCTAGAGCAGAAAAGTCAAATCCTAATGCAAGCAAAACTTATTTTTTTAGGTTTTTTTTAGGTTTTGGTTATAGAGGGTTGTTTTTTGGCAGCAGTTCTTACCTGCTCTCTGGGGCTGTAATTCCCCTCTGTAGTAATTCCTTTCTGCCACTAGATGTCACCAGCCTTACTGAGTCGTGGATGCTTAGCATTGTTAATCCCACTTCCTGCAAATGCAGGGTGTCATGGACCCTCCCCCCCCAGTTACTCTTGATCAGCAGGGCGGGAATTTGATACCTTTTTGTTAGCACAACATCCCCATATCAAGCAAATAGAACCACAGAGGAATAAAAATGTGGGACTTTTAAGGAGCTAGTAAACCAACTTACAACTTAGAACATGATTAAACGAAGCACAATGTTTATTCGGTTACAAAATTTTAAAAAATTTTTTAGTAACATGTTCTCATTATTAGTATTATACAGCGGTACTGGTGCAGGTACTTCCAACATGTTTCGCCCGTTGGGCTTCTTCAGGCAAACCCGCTGGTACTTTAGAACCCCCCCCCCCCCCCCCATATAAGAGCAGCAGATGCAGATTTTCATCTGTCAATCATCCAGAGGTGCAGAAATATTATTGGAGAAGGTATGAATGGATCTTACCAAATTTTAAAAGATTATTTATACATAATATCATTATAATAATAGTATACTAATATATATATATATATATATATATATATATATATATATATATATATATATATATATATATATATATATATATTATGAATATAAATAAAAATGTAAATAAAATTTAAATATAAATATATAATATATATGTAATGTAATATATGATTAAAATAATGTATATAATACAATATTATATCATTATAATAATATTATATATATATATATATATATATATATATATATATATATATATATTGTTATATATATATATATATATATATATAAACAAACAATACAAATTTTAATAAATTTTAATATTATATATATATATATATATATATATATATATATATATATATATATATATATATATATATATTTATATTAAAACGGTATTTAAATTTATATTGTTTTTAACAATATAAAAAAAAAAATATATATATATATATATATATATATATATATATATATATATATATATATATATAATAAAATACAATATTATAATAATAATAATATAATACTTTAAATAAATAATAATATAAAAAAAAAAATGATATCAAAGCAATTTAGGGGAAATTATTGGAGTGTGATAATTAAATATAAGCGCAGGGCGGAGTCTTCCTTGAAACAATGTTACATTTTCCATCAGCAGGCGCAGCGTTGGATTCCAGTCTTTGACCCATTACAAAGCGCTCTGCGGCGCCGTGCTGCACCTCAACGGTGACCCCACTTTAGCTTCTCCCTGAAACAAAATTACCTTTCTTGTCGCCGTCCAGAAAATGTAATCTATAAATCTATTTTCCAGGTGCCCGGTACCAGTCAGGTGGTTATTGGTCTTTGTGCAGACGCATTAAAAGAGATCATAAGGGCCGAACGCCGGGAAAATTGGCACGTGCCACGTAATCCCGGCTCAAACAGAGGCTGGAACGTCAATAGAGCATTGACGCTGACGGTAACTGCCATCCATCACGGTTGAAGAAATGCTTAAATACTCGTTTTCTACGTAATTGCATTTATTTTTCTCTAACAAATGAATATTTCTCTTCAGCAGAAGTGACAGTTGGAATGGTTGTCGGTAATCGCTGCGCCATTTCTTATTTATCGAATAGTATGGAAACCCCCGAGGATGAACGTCTCCTATTTAATTCCTTTTTGTTTGTTAAATATACAATCAAAAGCATATTGTTATATCTGTTTGATAAGTGCATAAAAAAATACCCGTTGATCCTGCCAGAAATCTTGTGAGTTGATAACTTCCTGTGCTTTGTACGTTTTTATTTATTGTTTATTGTCAGCAACTTATAGCAGGACTGCGATATTGCGGTAGACAATCGGACAATAACTGACACTTAGTGGGGACCAGTGACACTAATACAGTGATCAGTTCTAAAAATATGCACTGTCACTGTACTAATGACACTGGCTGGGAAGGGGTTAAACATCTAGGGCGATCAAAGGAAGACATGTGCAATTCGTTTCACTCCAAATTTCTTTTTTAGCAAATTTAGACAAATTCGTTAAGTCGGAAATATCTGACTTAACAAAAACCCTTTTAACAAACTTTTCCGAATATTCGTAGATTTGAATATTCGAAAAATCGTAAATTTGAAAAAATATTGTGAATTCGAAAAAAATCGTAAATTCATAAAAAATCGGAAATTCGTAAAAAATCGTAAATTTAAAAAAAAAAAAATTGAAAATCTAAAATAAAAACTTATTAATAATAACGTAACTATTACTAGCTATTAAATTATAAGTATTGGAATTTCCTTTCAAATTTGGCTGTTAGTGAACGTAACGAATACTAATTTATCCGGAGTTACGAATTATCCGAAATAACAAATGTCGTATCTAAACAAATGGAACAGAACAAGTTAATAATAAATATTAACAATAATAATAAAACTTTTTATTACTGTTATTTATTATTATTAATTTGTTACGTTCCATTCATTTAGATACGGCATTCTTTATTTCAGATAATTTGTGACTTCGGATAAATTAGTTACGTTCACTAACAGCCAAATTTGAAAAGAAATTCCAATACCTATAATAGTTAGTAATAGTTAAGGTATTATTAGTTAGTTATTATTTCAGATTTTCAATTTTTTTAGTTTTTTTCGGATTTCCGAATTTCCAAATTTTCTAATTTTCTAATTTTCACATTTTCACATTTTCAAATTTACGAATCTACGAATTCGCAAATTTACGAATTTTCGAATATTCAAATTCATAAAATTTGATAAATGGGTTTTAGTTAATTCGGATAATTGCCGCCATATACAGTATCTGTGTTAAACGGTCGGCAAGTGGATATACTGGACGAAAGGAAGTTGCAATCGCTGCACTCTGGAGAAACTTGATGGTCATACAGGTAAAAGCAGCTTCAGCTTAGCTCCGTCCAGGCCACGCATGTGACGCGTTTCACCTTGTTCCAGGCCTAAGCGTTTTACACTGGTGGGACTTACGCTCCGACTTTGGAAGCACATGCCGCATGACGTGTATAAATCAATGGTTCCCTATGAGAGCCGTCTTAACTGGTCTGACTTGTGTCGATCCGGCTCTGAAAATGCTCCCTGCACTACTTCGGTCCGACTTGGGCACGATTTTAGCACATTGATTTGAATGTAAGGCTCATCCAAGTCGAATCATCATCTTAACTGATCCAACTTGTGGCATGCGACTTTCGCTCTGAGGATCCTAAAGGGGAACCCCATGCCAAAATTGAAAAAAAAAACGGCATGTGGTCCCCCTCCCCAATTCCATACCAGGCAATTTGAGCCATACCCCCCTGCCCCAAAGCAGCCCCCCTACCCATGTTGAGGGCATGTGGCCTGGTATTGTCTAGGGGGGTGCTTGCTTGTCCCCCCCCCTTTCCTGACCTGCCGGAATGCGTGGTCAGATAAGGGTCTGGAGTGGATATTGGGGTGGACCCCATGCCGTTTTTTTTTTCCAGTTGGGTTTCCCTTCAAAATCCATACCAGAACCTCTGGTTTGGTCTCGGGGGGGGGGAACCCCACAACGTCTTTAAAAAAAAATTGTCGTGGGGGTTTCCCCCACAAATTTATAACAGACTCAAAGGGCCTGGTATGGTTGGACCCCCCTTTCCTGACCTGCCAGGCTGCGTAATCAGATAAGGGACTGGTATGGATTTGGGGGGGGGGGGCCACGCCATTTTTAATTATTGCCGTCGGGTTTCCCCTCAAAATCCATACCAGACCGAAGGGTCTGGCATGGTCTTGGGGGGGGGAACCCCAAGCTGTTTTAAAAAAATATTTTGGCATGGGGTTCCCCCCTCAAGATTCATACCAGACTCAAAGGTCCTGGTATCGTTGGATGGTCATGGACCTCCATGACTACGCCATGTAGGCGAAAAGCAGCTACAGCACGGCCCTCTAGTTCCGGTAGGGCGTCCATGGGTGTCCTCCCAGAACACGCCTCCAGCTCGCCCCCCTGGTATTGTTGGATGGTCATGGACCTCCATGACTAGGCCCCAGGGCAGGGGCGAAACGCGCAGAGGGATTGGCTTGGACGGAGATATGCTGTGAGTTTTCTCCAGCGATTGCAGCTTCCTTCTTCCAGGAAAAAACTCTGCAATAAAGTTTGGCAACTATATAAAGTCCTTCAGGAAGGGATTTTCATCCTCAACAATACGTCTCTTCCTCCCAAGAGGGCGTTTCACGGCTCTGCAGTCCGTCTCTGTGGACGGTGAATACGTCTTTTTTTGGATGGCGTCGTGTCCTGACTGCGGTAAGAATACCCCTCATTAGTATCCCCCCCCCCCCATTCTGTTGGATCAGGTAAACTGGAACCAATGTGGATGAAGTTCCCCCCATTGAAGGTAAAGAAGTGAATTCCATCTCAGATCCCAACATCATTAACATTCTACTTCTTCCCATGGTCGGTGAGACCTCCCTCAGTCCGCCGCCCCCCCCCCCCCCCCCCCCCCCCCAGCCATGAATAATGACAGACACTCATCAACAAACGCGACTCTCTAAAGAAAATCGCGCTCGTCGTGCGTCGCACCTAATTGTCTGCTTAGTTTAGTGGCGATAAAAACAATCGCCGCTCATTGGAATTCCATCGGTATACATGTCACAGATCGCAATTCTTTTGTCTGTATTCACTGGAAACGTAGAGAGAGATGGCTTTTGATTTGCGCTAATTTGCATACGAATGACTTCAATCGCCGTAGGAATATATTCCTGTAAATCCGTACAATGCCAGCGATCCTATTTATAAACTTGTCTCCGTCCGCTGCCCCTCCCCCCTCCCGACTTCTGTGCGCTCCATTATGATTCAGCAGAGGTAAAGAATCTGATGGTACGGTGACTGTGTGTGCCCGTTTGTGCCGTCTCCCAGGGACTTTTAAAGCTCAGTTTGGAAACTTGGCAAGGGTGCCAGCCATGGGGCCAGATCTACCCATTTAAACTACATTTGTAACAGGATATAACCCCAACACAAATGCTGGACACCAATCGATCCCTGCTGCTACCTCTCACCTTAAACAATCCCTGCAAAGTTACAATGTTGCAGTCTGATCATTGGGTGGAAAGGAGACTGAGGAAATGCTTCTTCCTGCCTGCAGCAGACTGGGGACATCATCTTAGCCTAGGTAATGTCACAGACTGGAGCTCAATGATAGCTTTTTATTGAAAACAGTGGTGGAATGTTTTTAAACACTTCAATACCGCGCCAGAGGCGAAAAGCGGCTAAAGCGCAGCCCTTTAGTTCTGGGAGGGTATCCATGGATGTCCTCCCAGACCACGCCTCCAGCTCGCCCCCCCCCCCCCCCCCCGGGGCACTCATTGGGTACACTCTGTGACCGCAGTGTGCTTTGGACACAACTGATCACAGATCGTGGTAAAGGGCCAATCACAGCAGCCCTTTACCATGTGATCAGCTGTGTCTAATCACAGCTGGTAACATTTAAACAAACTTGCCGGTTATCACCACTCCTTTCCTCACACGCTGTCTCCATGTGGGGAAAGGAGAGCCGATAACCGGCATGGCTGACAGAGCACATTATCACTGTTAATCATGGCACTGATCGTCAGTGCAGCCCCATCAGTGCCGCCTATCAGTGCTCATCAATGCCACCTCCTCAGTGCCCATCAGTGCCACTTCATCAGTGAGTGCAGTCTCACCAGTTCCCCTCAGTGCAGTCTTACCAGTGTTGATCAATGCAGCCTCATCAGCGCACATCAGTGCAGCCTCTTAAGCGCTCATCAGTGCAGCCTCATAAACGCCCATCAGTGCACATCAGTGCCCATCATTGCAGCCTCATCAGCGCACATCAGTGCAGTATTATCAGCGCACATCGGTGAAGCCTCATCAGGGTACATCAGTGCAGCCCCATCAGTGCCCATCAGTGCCGCCTATCAGTGCCCATAAATGCCACCTCATCAGTGCCCTTCAGTGCCACCTCATCTGTGCAGTCTCACTAGTTCCCCTCAGTGCAGCCTTACCAGTGTTGATCAATGCAGCCTCATCAGTGCACATCAGTGCAGCCTCTTAAGAGCCTATCAGTGCAGACCCATCAGTGCCCATTATTGAAGCCTCATCAGAGCACATCAGTGCAGCCTCATTAGGATACATCAGTGCAGCCTCATCAGCGCACATCAGTAAAAAAAAAATTACTTATTTGCAATATTTTATAATGGTAACTAAGAAACACTTTTTTTTCAAAAATTTGTTTAGCAAAAAATAAAAAAACCCAGTGAGAGAAAGCTCTATCTGTCTCCAAAAAAAATGATAAAAATGTCATATGGATACAGTGTTGCATGACCGCGCAATTGTTATTCAAATTGCGACCACAATGAAAGTTAAAAATTGGGCAGGAAGGGGGTGAAAGTGTCCAGCGTATTATCTCTCCAGCTGAAGCTTTTTTTCTCTTTTTTTTTTTTTTTTTTTTTTTTAATGCCTGTGTCTCATGGGGAAGATTTGCCTTCATTTTCTGCCTCTGAAACACAGGAATTAAGAAGACATTTCTCTAAAGGGATGGAAATCTCCTCTTAGTTGTAACCACAACAGGTGTTCCCTACAGGCAGATTTCAATTGTATTCCTCTTCTAGTTAAATCCATAACATTTTTGGATTTCCCCATTATTTTTTGTCCTGGGGCAAAAAGAGAGGGCAACCAAGAGATCCACAAGAGATGTTCCATAGACCTATTCGGGGATCTACAGGTGCAGGTGTACCTGGCATGGTTGGTGGTTGGTTATTTTCATCCAATCAATCCTTTTTGCAATTACAAGACATTTTCTGTGTGCATGGGCAGCATTATTGGTTCTTCGTCCATTCTTCTACAATGTATCTGCCGGTAGCAAAGTGTCCAAGTGTTTCTGCCTTGCAGTACTAGGGTCCTTGGTTGGAATCCCGACCAGTAAGCTTCTTGCATGGAATTTGTATGTTCTTTCTGTCAAGGTTTTCTTCAGTACTCCAAAGACATACTGGGGGGTCTCACCTGGCTCAGGTATGTGAAGTAGGAACCTTAAATCAGGGGTGGGGAACTTATATTCCCAAGGGGGCCACATGAGAAGCCTATCTATAGGAACCCCCTGACAGTATTTACGGTATATTATCCCACTATTATACATGCCCCTGATGTGTGACATTACTTCAACAAGGCTTAAGTTAAGGCCTACCAGTAGGGGGGTATGCTCTGCCCCTTCCTGTGAGGTGGAGAGCGAGACTGGGCAACACCTGCCCTCAGCCGCATCATATCCTTGTTGCCCACCTCCCATGGTCTGCCTCAGTTACTCACGGTGCAGAGCTGCCCTTCCTACGTGGCCAAAGCTGCTGGGAAAGGACAAAAGTGCAACTGCCCCCATCTTGGTGACTGGCAGACCAACAAGTGCAGAAGCACAGTTACTGCCATCTTGTTGACTGGCTGGCATCCAACAAGTGGCAGACCAACAAGTGCAAAAGCACAGTTACTGCCATCTTGTTGACTGGCTGGCATGGATCCAGGGATTTCTAATTTATGATTGACCTCACATGGGCCAGACAGGCACAGCCAAAGGGCCGGATGTGGCCTAGAGGCCATAAAATGCTCAGGTTTGCCCGAGTCAATCTAAATAATGCCTTAGGCTTGGTGGTAAGGGGGAGTAAAACAATTACATTACACCTGTGGCCAGTGGGAGGAGAAATAGTGCCCCATCATTGATATTGGTGGGAAGAATGGCGCCCCATCATTGGTGTCATTGAGAGGAATAGTACCCCATCATTGGTATTAATAGGAGGGATCTTGCCTCATTGTTGGTGTCAGTGGGAGGAATTATGCCCCACTGTCTCATTGTTGGTGTCAGTGGGAGGAATAGTGCCTCATCATTGGTGTCATTGGGAGGAATAGTGCCCCATCATCGGTGTCATTGGGAGGAATAGTGCCGCATCATTGGTGTCATTGGGAGGAATAGTGCCTCATCCTTAGTATTAGTAGGGGAAATTGTGCCCTATTCTTGGTGTCGATGGGAGGAATTATGCCCCACTGTCTCATTGTTGGTGTCAGTGGGAGGAATAGTGTCTCATCATTGGTGTTAGTAGAAGGAATTGTGCCCACTGTTGGTGTCAGTGAAAGGAATGGTGTCTCATTGTTGGTGTCAGTGGGAGGAATAGTGCCCCATCATTGTATGTACTGTTGGTAAATGATATATAACTGTGGAAGACTGCCCTCTGTATCATCTACCCCCACCGCGCCGCAGGTGTGTAGGCTATAAAATTAGTGAAGGTATAAAAGTGCAAGTGTAAAAATATAAATAGAACAAACAGCAGCTACTTAAAATATATAAACATGTAAAATCTGCAATTCAACCTAAAAATGCAACATAAATAGGGTGAATCAGTAGCGCTAGTGAACAAAATGGTAAATAAATACTATGCAAATAAATATTGTGCAAATATATAAACAGTGCTATATAAATATCAAAGTGCAAAAATAGTAGTGTATAATTGACTCAACGTATAACTTAATAGCAACAGTGTATCTATTTCTCTTAGTGACAAGTGAAAAAGTTCATAAACATATAAAGTCCAGACTGTAAATAAATAAATAAATAGGTAAGTGATTTTCCAAGTGTCTTCAAACAAAGTTTCAAACTTAAGTCTTCTAACTGGCTTGAATCTGCCACCACACCACGTGTTTGTGATCACACTCCCTCTGAAAGGCCCACTCACCAGCTCACAAGGCCTCACACTCTCGTGTTTGGCAGCAGCGTGTTTTACCCACTTCAGGGGTTAATATAGGACAGCTTGCTTGATCCGTTTAACTCTCAATGTGATTCCATATGCAAAACAATGAATAAAACACTCCACATAGTGTAAAAAAGTATGATAAAATTTATTCACGCAAAGCACTTCAATGGTCACACTCACATTTCAAAGATTAAAAACAAGCCTCCAATCCAAAAGCATGGCAAACCAAACAACGCTGTTAAAGTATAAAAATATGCTGCGGTCGCGGCGGACCAAGAGAAAGACCCTGGTGGTGGTATAGTTGTAGTCCACAGTGGCGTAATATATAAATAAATGAATACAATCTTTACTTTTTGCTCTGTAGCCTCATTCCCGACATGTTTCGTCGCTTGGACTTATTCATGGGTATGGCTACACAGCCCATTTCAAACTAATTTATAGTGATAAGGGGGCTAGTCACATGAGTGGTAAGCTGGTCATGTGACGTGCTATGAGCGATCAGGTGTGAACTATTACACATGATAGTGTCCATTCCCCCATCCTAACTTGCGAGAAAAGACTATTGGTGGTGTCACTAAATAATGCAGGAAAAGTGTTACTATTGGTTTAGTGCAGCATTTACCTAAGCCGTTTATCCCTAGATACGCCCTCAAATGAGTATATTTGTATACATGGTGAATACTATAGGTATTCAGGGTGTAGGGGTAGCAATCTCTGCATTACCTTAGGACTTCCTGGGTTGCTGTTTGCAGGGGTTCCCAATTTCACCAGGGTGTTGTTGGTGTAGAGTCATTATCCTATTTAGATCTTCTGTGTTATGATCACTGTTTAACTGGTGTGGGTGACGCTCCATCCATTACTCTGATGGATGTCCGTTTGTGCTTGTTTATTAGCTGAGTGCGCGCGCATGTCATAACAAACAATGCGCGCGCCTCACACGTCCTCAGTTGAGGCTGAATGTCCCTTTGCGCCTATCTATTTAGCTGTGTGCGCGCGCATGTCATAGCAAACACTGCGCGCGCATCACACATCCTCAGTGATGGGTGGATGACCTATTGGTCAACTGTGTGTGCGCGCGCATGTTCTAACAACCAATGCGCGCGCAACAAGCATCTTCAGCCGTGGGTGGATGGCTATCCACCAGCTGAGAAGGCCAACCAGTGTGCGCGTGCGTACTGGCTCTGTGCGCGCGCATGTTGAATCAGAAGATGCGCGCGCACCCCTCAGCATACCACACAGACGGGTCATCGTCCTATAGTGCGACGCGGCTCGCGCCTGCGCAATAGGATTTAAACAGCGGCTCAACGGCGCGTTCTAGGTGTCCCCTCAGCCTACATATAGGTCCCGGAAATGTGCCCCTGCAGTCAAAAAGGTGATAAATCTCACAGAGGGCACATCTTTAGCAATATCATCGCACAAATCATCTCCCCATAACACATATTATTAAAAGGTGTGTGATCATAGCTCCATGATTAAATAAGTAAATATATTAAACCATCACAATTGAGCACTCATTCCCTGAATTTAGAGGTGCAAAAGGCTGTATCATAAATAACAGACATTACATATAACGGGGATTGGTGATAGAACTACATTAAAGAATTTGAAAAATTCGATCACACTATTAAATTAAAATAAAACAAATAGTGTTAGGCACATTATTAAAAATATTTCATAAAGAGTACTTAAAAATTCTTTAAAAAATAAATATATATATATATATGTATGCAATTAATCTCATTAAAAACTGCATGTGTGCACATGCGTTTTTCAATGAAAAAATGGATGAGTAATATTTATTATGGTAAATTGTCCGTATTCAACACATTTTTTGTGGTCGCCACAAACCCTTTTATACTATCCGGTATGTTTGTTTCCTGAGAGATATTTTCTAAAAATTTCCTATGATCTAAAATAATTAAAATTGGAGTTAAGAAAAGACTAGCTATCACATAAAGATTTGATTGATGAGTGCCACAGCTGCCATTGTCGCTACTGGGCATTTTTTGTTTTTTTGAAAATATTCATCACTCTGAGGTTTCTACTGTAGTATACGGATTAGAAATTATTAATGAAGCAGTTGAGGTCCAATTCTACGTTTAGCCCCCGCGGCGTTAAGCTTTTTAATAAAAAGATCCAGCGGGTTTCCCTTTGACTGAGGTCTCTGACCCTATTTGAACCTCTCCAAGAGGGGTGAGTGCCCCATCATTGGTGTTATTGGGAGGAATCGTGCCCACTGTTGGTGTCAGTGGAAGGAATGGTGTCTCATTGTTGGTGTCAGTGGGAAGAATAGTGCCCCATCATTGGTGTCATTGGGAGGACTAGTGCCCTATCATTGCTGTCATTGGGAGGAATAGTGCCCCATCATTGGTGTCATTAGGAGGAATAGTGCCCTATCATTGGTGTCATTGGGAGGAATAGTGCCCCAACATTATTATTAGTAGGAGGAATTGTGCCCCATTTTTGGTGTCGATGGGAGGAATGGTGCCTCATCATTGGTGTCAGTGGAATAGTCACTGATATCAGTGGAAGGAATAGTGCCACGAAGGCCAGATAAAGGCAAGCAAAGAGCCGCATCTTGCCCACAGGCCACAATTTGCAAATCACTGCCTTAGATTGTAAGCTCCTTGAGGGCAGGGACTGATGTGACAAGTACAATATATAAAATTGTCGGCGCTATAAAAAAGACCTGTAAGAAAAAAAATATTTAAGCCATGAAATGTTTGCAACCACAGCTAAAACAACCAACATAACCACTTCCCAAATGCCAGGAGATCAAATATGAGAAGGAGCACAAGATACGTTGTAACGTCACACAATGCAAACAACACTCTCGGAATAAATAAAGCCTTCCCATCATACATGATTAGATGACAAGCACCGAAGCCCATGACCAATTATGTCCGTGTCTACAGATTGAAGGCTCAATCCTTGATCTATCAAAGACGGGAGAAGGAAGCTGTATACCAAAAAGAAAAAAGGGGGGGAGGGCGCGGGAAATCTTCTAATTATGTACAGGATCAGCCAGACAAGTGGCTGTAATAAGATTGTTACTTCCAACAAGGGAACCTAATGACATCATCAAATAGCAAGTGACGGGCTGTGCACTTCATCAATGTCATCTTTGCAACGTGAGCAACCAACTCCGGATATTCTTTTTTTTTTTTTTTTTTTCTAAAACTACCTGTCGTCTTTAATACGAGATCCCTCAGGTCCCGGCTATCCAATTTGTGCTTCCTTCTCTTCCACTTAGGCATCCATCTCTCAGCCTTGTGTATTCCATGGAGTCGGATCTGAAGACTGACACATGAAAGCTTATTAAAACATCCAGAGCCAAACAGAAATTCTGTATGACTTTGGGAGAGGTGGTGGTGGTGGTAATGATGGTGGTGGTGGTGGGGGTGGTGATGATGGTGGTGGTGGGGGTGGTGATGATGGTGGTGGTGGGGGTGGTAATGATGGTGGTGGTGGTGGGGGTGGTGATGATGGTGGTGGTGGTGGTGGTGGGGATGATGGTGATGATGGTGGTGGTGGGGGGTGGTGGTGGTGGTGGGGTGGTGGTGATGATGGTGGTGGTGGTGGTGGTGGGGGGGGGGGATATTGAGTCCAGGCTGGGTGGAAACGAGCGGTTTTGAGTGACACGTCTTAATATTGTCTGTAGTCAGGAGATGGAATTGGGGTGTCAGTTGGGATATAAAGATTGAGATGAGGGAGGCAGATGGCGCTGGGACCTTTAATTATGGTTTTCGCAGGAGCAGTTAATTGTGGTTGAGGATGTGTCAGCTCGGTATGTAGTGCTCACCCCTTTTATCTGCGATCTCGGCGAGATGATGAAGTGCTCTGTTAGGCTGTCCTGTTACCGAGCCAAGAACTCATTGCTGATCAGTCACTTTCACGAAGGGATGGATGGACGGAGCTGGACGGGATCTGATAGTGCTTGTACAGGTTCTTTCTATACTGTGCAAATAGAAATGTGTTCAGCTTCAAGCAAGAGATATCTGGAGTGAATGCGTACATTGGTCTGGATTGACACAATATACAGTAGACATGTGCACAATAGAAAAATTTGTTTAGTTTCGGTTCTTTTCTGTTCGTTTCCGTTGATTCGTAACGATTCGTAAATTCGTAAGTCGTCGGTGTTCGTATTCGTAACGATTCGTATTTTCGTAAGAGTTATTTTTTCGTTGATTCGTTTTTCCGTTAGTTTAATTTTCGTTTATTCGAAATTCGGACGCATTCGTATTTTCGTAGATTTAGTTACATTCGTACTTTCGTAAGATTGATTTATTCGTACTTTCGTAACATTGTTTTCGTAGATTCGTAATCGGAGCATAATTCATAATTTTATGTAATGTGTATGCTATTATTACATTGTAAGAGACACGGAAAATTACGAATCGAAAAAAAAAGTTACGAATGTACGAATTTTTTCGTTCAATCCATTCGAAGCACGTTAAGCAGCGCCATTGTAAGAGACACGGAAAATTCTGAATCGAAAAAAAAAAAAAAAAAAAAAAGTTACGAATGTACCAATTTTTTCGTTCAATCCATTCGAAGCACGTTAAGCAGCGCCATTGCAAGAGACACGGAAAATTACGAATCGCAAAAAAAAAAAAAAAAGTTAACAATGTACGAATTTTTTTGTTCAATCCATTCGAAGCACGTTAAGCAGCACCATTGTAAGAGACACGGAAAATTACCAATTCAACAAAAAAAAAAAGTTACGAATGTACAAATTTTTTCGTTCATTTTGATTTTCGTTGTTCCTGTTTTCGTTTTTTGGATTTTCTTCTTTCGTAGTTTCGTTGTTTCTAATTTGGTTATTTTGGATTTTCGTTGTTTTTCATATTCGTTCGATTCGATAATTCGTTATTCGTTAAAAAATTTTGCGAAATCGTTCGTTCATTAGTACGATAACGAATGAATGAATATAACGAATTTTAACGGAAAACGAATTAAAGCGAAACGAATTGCACATGTCTAATATAATGCCCTTCCTTCTCTTAGCTGGCCGCTCAGCTGTCGGCTAATTGCCAGCTCCTATCTCTCCACAGTTACTTAGCTGTTGATGATATCCTGCTCTTCAGTCCTGCCTACTTAAGCCGTCCAGTCCAGAGGAGCTCTGCCTTCGCCTTGGTCAACATCACAGAAACGTTCTCCTGCGATCCTGTTCAAGACTTGCTTTGCTGACATCCCTTCTGGCTCCAGATCCTGCTTGCTGTTCCACTACATTGATCCCTGACTTCTGGCTAGGCGGGCTATCCGTTCGGTTACTGAACTTTGGCAATGTTTTGACTACGTTTGTTCTTTTACTTTTATTGTTAAACAAGTGTGATTTAACTGTACTTCTGTCTCGGTCAGTTTTCATGGTTTCTGACAATCTCTTACCTTATAGGCCACTGGGGCAGCTGGGAACCATTGTAGAAGCCAGTTGTACTACAGCGGTAGCAGGACTTTTGCAGGTTCTTCTTGGGTTCTTTGAGAGCGACTTCCTGTCTGCACACTGACCACAAGGGGGCGCTTGTTCAGCACTGCTGCCATTCACAGGACCAGCCTTTCTCAAATTTTTTAACCCCTTGACGCCGGTGCCCCCCGGCCTTTTTTTAAGGCGTTTCAGATACCGGGAGGCAGGGCGTATTTTCTGATCATGTGACCGCCGCGATTGGCTGTCACAGGGGACACATGATCGGAAAGCTCCCAATCGCAAGTATGTATCAGGAGCTTTCCAGTACCCACCAGCATGCGCAGGGAGCATGCTCTCAGTGCGGTAAGTTGTTTTAACAGGGCCGCGCATATGCGACCGCTCAGTGTTAAGGCCCACCCGCCGCGCTCCAGCATATATGCGCGTGACCGGCTTCTAGGGGTTAACATTGAGGAGCCCTTTGAAATCATTTAAGGCTTTCAGAACAAACTGAAAGAGGGCCAGACCGAATGGTAAAAGTGTCAAACCACCTTATTGGGTCACTTAAAAAACTACCAACACGTTTCAGGGAGCAATTCCCAAACCACTCCCATAGTCATCAGCGCTTAAAATCAGGTCAGATGAATGGCTTACTATATGGATCTGCATGGGTTGAATATGTATGGATCAGGAGGGTAAGTTCCAAGCTCTACCAACATTATTGACTTCCAAGCTCTGCCATCATTATTGAGTTCCAAGCCTATTAGGAGTATCAATGTGTGTCGGCGCGGCCTTGTATTTTTATGAGTGTATACAGGGCTTTCCTGAATGGCTGAGGTGGAGAGGTGAGGAATTGATGTCATGATCTTCACCTCAGCTAATCAGATGAAGCTTCCTGTAAATGGCTGAGCAGCACCCGACTCGATTTTGTTCCAAGAATGGGACAGGAAGTCCCCGTATTGATGCCAGAACACAGCTCTGCATAATCTATATAACATCAGCCAATCAGAGAAAGCCCTGTATTCATTCCTAAAAATACAAAGATCCTGTGAATGGCTAAGCAGGAATGGGAATGTCACGTACCTTGTTGAAGCTGATGAGAGGGCTTCCCTTGTACCTCTTGTCCTGTTTCGCTTGGGGGTGATGACAGGGTATAACATGGCTTAGAATGGCACAGGTGCCTGTAGGAGATCCAGGTCAAGAGATTTTGTAGCAGATGTGAAGCTGAAGACAAAAAGTGCAACAGGCAGCTGACAGTTGGCAGATGCAGGATCTCAGGTGCCTGGTCAGAGCAGCAGGAGTTGGCAATAACTGGGCAGAATCAGGAACCAGGAGCAAAGTCAGAGCCAGGACAAGGTCAGTGTCGGGTGAGCAGAGGAGGTACCAGAACAGCAGGCAGGAGGCAAGGCCAAGTCACAAGCTGGAATCAGTAATAAGGGTTCAGGAATAAGCAGAGTAAACCAGTCGGGTCAGGATACAGATATACACTCTGTCACAAGCAGAAGGAGTGGACAACCACTCAGCAATGATCCTGAGTCATGTAAAGATTCAAATAAGCCCCTGGAAGTCCATCCAAGCAGGCACGGTCATGAGCACGAACCTCGTGTAGATGCGCGCAAGGTCCTAATTCTGTGGACCGTTTTGCTTGCATGCACAGTTCTTTGAGCATGGGCATGAGCTTGATTTTCCTGACAGGGATGGGAAGCAACATAAAGCCTGGAGTTAGGTTTTAACATCTCTACTCTGCGATTTTTAGGGCTGTGGAAATTAAAGATTAATTCCTCGATTAATCGTTAAGGGAGTTTCTTCAGGGAGTTTCGTCAGATATCCAGTGACGTCACGGACATCAACGTCACCGGACTCCTCCCCCCTTCCCCAAGTGCCTCTGTCTACTAACGAAGGGATGGGGGAGGAGTCCGGTGACGACGAAGTTCTGATTGAACGTAATGCATACAGGGGAGGAGCTACGCATGACGTCACCTGCTGCTGCCCTACAGAACTAACACGATTGTCGGCTTTACATGCTGTGTTTTTTATCATCTTTATGTGAGTAGTTTGTGTTTGAACACAAAAATGTAATCTTATACTTAAGCGGTGAGCACTTAGATCTTTTCTCTCTACCCATGACCTGGCGTCCTTGCTGAGATCTAAGGAGACGTGAGAGAAGTTTATGGTCCGTGTTATACCCTTTTGATACCCGCTTGTATGACCACCTGTTTGCACAGGGGTCCATGCCATAAGGTGAGAGTGATCAGTTAGACCGGAGGTGGAGGGATTGTCACGCTATTGTGGAAAAGAAAATGACTTACGTCAGTGCTACAGTTTGAATTTAAAACGTATTTGTGTGAACTGTGAAGTCAAGTCATGGATTGTGGAAACTAACTAGTGTCGGGTGATTGTATATAGTGTATACCACATTTACCACTGACTAATGCAGAGTTGCAATGCAAGGAGATCAGCTAAAAGTAGTTGGATCTGTATGTGCGTTATAATTAATCGAAATTAGTCGATTAATCGATTAAAAAAAAAATCGATTAATCGAACACAAAAATTTTAATCAGTAACAGCCCTAGTGATTTTACAACAACTCAAACGTTCAGCTATGTGACTCGAAGGACTGTGCAGACTGACATCAAGAATCTGATTATGTAAATAGAAAAAGGGGGGTTCCACAACTTTCACACATCCCGTCCTGTTTTTGGACAACCTGCATCTGCCTTGACACATCCCATGGTGATTGGATTGAGGTTATTAAGTGTTGGGGTATCATCCTGATACTTGTTAGAACTGAAGAAGTGACTCGGAGAAGCTATGAGATGTCTTCAACATTACAGAACAAGTCCAATTGAATGTGATTAAATACTACTAGATACACCATGACCTGGATAAATGAGAGCCTTCGCAGACATATAGAGATGTACTGTGCAGGCATGATCAGTACAGAGAAAATGTTTTTACAGAAGGATGTAGGTGATCAGTCACTTTCACAAAGGGATGGATGGGTGAAGCTGGGTGCTTTTTGTATGAGGGGATCTGATAGAGCTAACAGGTTCTTTATATACTGTACAAATATAAATGTGTTCAGCTTCCAGCTAAGCACCCGGAATGATCTGTATTGCATAGTAACATCGGTCCTGCTTGGCACATTATAAGTATGTATATCTCATACCCGATGAGCCGCTGGGGAAGCTGGAAATCACTGTAGTACTTAGTACTACTACCATGATAGGTGCAATCTTCCAGATACTTCTCTTATTCGTTTGCCTGGCACTGCCACCATTTATAGAATGCCTTGATTTATTTTTTTGTTTTTTCATGAATACAAGATGTTCTCTGATTGGATGTGGTAAGCCAGGTCTTCTTGTTCAGTATCAGTACTGGACCTCACAGATGGATACAAAGTGTGTCCTGCAGACACACTTTGAAATCTTTTGGAAAGCCATCCTAAAAGACTGGAGGAACTTTAAAGCCTCAAATGGTGGGCCAGATAGGCATCTGTATTAATGCTTATAGTTTTAGATTGGGATGTTCAACAAGCCCACCTCATATACTGGAGGTGTATTGGTCAGGAGGACTTTAAAGCCTCAGAGGGCCAGGTGGGTCTCTGTATTAATGCCCATGGTTTTAGAATAGGATATCCAACAAGCCCACATCATATACTGTAGGTGTGATGGTCAGAAGGACTTTAAAGCCCCATCAGAAGGCTAGATGGGTCTCTATATATTTATTCCACTGGTTTTAGAATGGAATGTCCAATAAGCCCACCTCATCTATTGTAGGTGTGATGGTCAGGAGGACTTTAAAGCCTCAAACAGAGGACTAGATGGGTCTCTATATTTTTGCCCATTGTTTTAGAATTAAATGTTCAACAAGCCCACCTCAAATACTGTAGGTGTGATGGTCAGAAGGACTTTAAAGCCTCATCAGAAGGCTAGATGGGTCTCTATATATTTACCCCACTGGTTTTAGAATGTAATGTCCAATAAGCCCACCTCATCTATTGTAGCTGTGATGGTCAGGAGGACTTTAAAGCCTCAAACAGAGGACTAGATGTGTCTCTATATTATTGCCCATTGTTTTAGATTGGAACGTTCAACAAGCCCACCTCAAATACTGTAGGTGTTATGGTCAGAAGGACTTTAAAGCCTCATCAGAAGGCAAGATGGGTCTCTATATATTTACCCCACTGGTTTTAGAATGTAATGTCCAATAAGCCCACCTCATCTATTGTAGGTGCGATGGTCAGGAGGACTTTAAAGCCTGAAACGGGGGGCCGGATGGGTCTCTATAATAATACAAATGGTTTTATAATGGGATATCCAACAAGCCCACCTCATATATTGTAGGTGTGATGGTCAGGAGGACTTTAAAGCCTCAAACTGAGGGCCAGATAGGTCTCTATATTCATACCCATGGTCTTAGAAAGGAATGTCCAACAAGCCTACTTCAAATACTGTAGGTGTGATGATCAGGTGTCCACCAACCCTTGGCTACACAGTGTTCACCAACCCTTGGCTACACATTGTTCACCAACCCTTGGCTACACAGTGTCCACCAACCCTTGGCTGGCTACACAGTGTCCACCAACCCTTGGCTACACAGTGTCCACCAACCCTTGGCTACACAGTGTCCACCAACCCTTGGCTACACAGTGTCCACCAACCCTTGGCTACACAGTGTCCACCAACCCTTGGCTACACAGTGTCCACCAACCCTTGGCTACACAGTGTCCACCAACCCTTGGCTACACAGTGTCCACAACCCTTGGCTACACAGTGTCCACCAACCCTTGGCTACACAGTGTTCACCAACCCTTGGCTACACAGTGTCCACCAACCCTTGGCTACATATTATTCACCAACCCTTGGCTACACATTATTCACCAACCCTTGGCTACACAGTGTCCACCAACCCTTAGCTACACAGTGTCCACCAACCCTTGGCTACACAGTGTCCACCAACCCTTGGCTACACAGTGTTCACCAACCCTTGGCTACACAGTGTCCACCAACCCTTGGCTACACAGTGTCCACCAACCCTTGGCTAGGTGTGTGACTGGGCAGATTGCTAATTATTTAGCACATAAAACACTTCAGATATGCGTACATATTACATTTTGTAGACTTAGCTGCTCAGATGGAGTTCTGCTTTAAAAATGAAGAGATTCAAGAGGGCATGGAATTAATCTTCAGGTAGAACAGAACAACTTTTAACCTTTAATTCTGAGGAAGAACAGTATTTAAAGGCCGTAAGTGTGTCAATGGAATGAGGTCCCCGGCTATTTTTAAAAACCGTCAGAGGAAATCGGAACGAGGTGAAGTTAATTCATGCCGCCAAGTGCTCCTCATAAATCGACTGAAAAGTAAAAATTACCCTCACAGTTAAATGTATGTTGACTTAATGAACTCTGAGTCCGTTCGACCTTTACACAATAGAAGGACAAAAGTAATTGGCGAAAAACTAATGAAGACTAACGACGAAGGTCGCGGATGGGGAATTTTATATTGCCTCCATGATTCGTATTATTACCGGTTCTTTTCACCGGCTGGCAGGGGGTGCGGGAGATTTTAATAACAATCCCTATTCAACAAACAAAGACCAGCCGGCGAGCAGCGGGGGGAAGAAGATGAATTTTAATGTGAACAAAATGGTCCAATATCTCTACGGATGCGCTGTTCTGGAATTCAGTAGGTATGAGATTTTATTTTTTTTTGGCACAAAAATTCACAGAGCGTCAGACGTAATGAAAAACTGGAAAACGTTCACCTTATGAAATGGAGTGGCACGCACCGCGTTCACCTGTGTGCCAATTACAACGAATGTTATTACGTGCCGTTAATCAGGAAACCAAGTCCTTTGTGCAGCAGGTGCCAACGTACTGCGGTTCATGAATGGATTATTTAACATTGTTTTCTACAGCTCAGGAGTGATTTAACCACTTGCTTACTGGGCACCTAAACCCCCCTCCTGCCCAGACCAATTTTCAGCTTTTAGCGCTGTCACTCTTTGAATGACAACTGCGTGGTCATTCAACACTGTACCCAAATTAAATTTGTTGCCTTTTTTTTCCTCTCGTTTTTTTTTTTTTTTTTATAAAAAATAAAAAAAGACAGAATTAAAAAAAAAAAATACAAAACCGTTTAAAATTTTGTTAATAAGTTTTGCAAACAGGTCATTTTTCTCCTTCATTGATGTACACTGATGAGGCTACACTGATGGGCACTGATAGGCACTGATGGGCTGAACTGATGGGCACGATATGCTGCACTGATGGGCACTGATAAGGCAACAGTGATGGGCAATGATAAGGCGGCACTGATGGCCACTAATAGGTGGCACTGGTGGGCAGTAATTGGTGGCACTGGTGGGCAGTGATGAGGTGGCACTGGTGGGCACTGATGGGTGGCACTGATGGGCATTGATAGGTGGCACTGAAGGGCATTAATAGGTGGCACTGATAGGTCGCACTGATGGATACTGATGGGTGGCAGTGATGGGCACTGATGGGTGGCAGTGATGGGCACTGGTAGGCGACATTGATAGGCAGCACTGCTAGGTGGCACTGATGAGGCACCACTGGTGGGCATTGATATGTGGCACTGGTGGGCACTGGTTGGTGGGCACTGTGGGCACTGATTGGTGGGCACTGTTTGCACTGATTTGTGGGCACTGTGGGCACATATGCCTCTCCCTGCTCAGGACCGATGTCCCTTCAACAGGAGTCGGTGATCGGCTTTTTTTTTCTTCTTACGCTGTCAGCGTGAGAAGAAAAAAAAATGCTGTCCCTCGTTCCCATCTCAAAAACTTGGGAGGTATGCAATAATAGATCTCCTAGGCAACAGTATATCTCTTAGTAACAATAAACCCCCGCAACAAATACCCCCCCCCCCCCCCAGCAAAAATAGACCCACACCAGCAACAATAGATCTCCCAGCAGCCAGCAACGATAGACCACTTCCTCAACAGTAGATCCTTCCTAGCAACAATTGACCCCTCCCCCAGCAACAATGTATCCCCTTACCAGCAGCAACAGACCTCCTACAACAATAGTTGACATAATAGACATACTACAAGAGATGGTCAGATACTGCAGACATGATGTGAAAGATGGTTAGAGATTGTGGACATGATACAAGAGATGGTCAGGAACTGCAGACATGATACAAGAGATGGTCAGAGACTGCGGACATGATATGAAAGATGGTCAGAGGCGGAAGACATGATACAAGAGATGGTCAGAGACTGCAGACATGATACAAGAGATGGTCAGGAACTGCAAACATGATATAAGAGATGGTCAGAGGCAGAAGACATAATACAAGAGATGGTTATAGACTGCGGACATGATACAAGAGATGGTCAGAGACTGCAGACATGATACAAGAGATGGTCAGAGACTGCAAACATGATACAAGAGATGGTCATGATATACAAGAGATGGTCAGAGTCTGCAAGCATGATACAAGAGATGGTCAGAGTCTGAGGGCATGATACAAGAGATGGTCAGAGACTGCTGCATGATACATAGTACAAGAGATGGTCAGAGACTGCAAACATGATACAAGAGATGGTCAGAGACTGCAGACATGACATGATACAAGAGATGGGTCAGAGACTGCAGACAGGATACAAGAGAGATGGTCAGAGACAATAGATGGTTAGAGACTGCGGACATGATACAGGAGATGGTCAGAGACTGCAGACATGATACAATAGATGGTCAGAGACTGCGAAGACATGATACAGGAGATGGTCAGAGACTGCAGACATGATACAATAGATGGTCAGAGACTGTGGACATGATACAAGAGATGGTCAGAGACTGCAGACATGATACAGGAGATGGTCAGAGACTGCAGACATGATACAAGAGATGGTCAGAGACTGCAGACATGATACAGGAGACTGTCAGAGACTGTGAACATGATAAGTTGCAAGACTGCAAACATCACTTTTGGGTTGAATAGGGGAAATTAGAGACACAGATTCATGTGTGCAGGGGTCCTGAGGGCCGCATACAAAGTGCCAAAGGGCCAAATGCGGCCCTCAGGCCTCGGGCACCTTGGGTCTAGGAGCATTTTTGGTTCAAAAAATGCAGATTCCTGGAAAGCATTTGCAATGATTGAATTTATCTGCTGCTGTTGCTTTGTAATTCTGCACATTCATGGAATGTCTAATATTCGATTTGTTTGGCTGGCCCGGTAGCTGTCAGTAAATCTGATTTGCATCCATTCTGCTGATATATGAAGCTCACATGGTGTAAATAACACAGACAGGTGTTCCCGCACACTGATATACATATTTCATAATTATCAGCTTCTATGTAATTGTTACTTTTGTATCACAGATGATTTATCTCTCTCATTGCTGTCGCTGGGATGGCGGTTCTCATGCATGATGTGCGGTGTGGTCAGGGACAGTGAGAAATAATTGGCATGATATGAGCTGAGTTGGAAATTGTAGATGAACAATGCCAAGGATTGCCGGGTGTTAATATTCAGGGTTGGGGTGAATGTTGTGATAGATGTGCCGGCTAAATGTGTTTCTTCATCAATAAATATGCATGAATGGATCTATCACATCACAATATACAGCTATAGTGCTACTTTTTATTTTTCACAGTTGCAGTACTTATAGTGAAGTCCCTGGACCTCATTGGTGCAGCAGGAGAGCCTGGGACAGATGGGGGGGGGGGGGGTTGGGGGCATCTTTTGCTTTTGGGAGCAGACGGAGTAATATTAAGTGACT
Organism: Lithobates sylvaticus; assembly: GCA_028564925.1. NCBI lineage: Eukaryota > Metazoa > Chordata > Amphibia > Anura > Ranidae > Lithobates > Lithobates sylvaticus. The sequence goes on from CM053032.1 coordinate 265,645,811, forward strand.
CAGCACTCTGAACATTATGCCTTGAACTCTGTACATTACATACTCCTGACACCTGCACTCTGTACATTACATACTCCTGACACCTGCACTCTGTACATTACATACCCCTGACACCTGCACTCTGTACATTACATACTCTTGAGCCCTGCACTCAGTCTGTTACACAGACCTGACCCCTGCACACTGTACATTACATACTCCTGACCCCTGAACTCTGTACGTTATATACTACTGACACTTGCACTCTGTATGTTATCCCTTGCACTCTGTATGTTACATACTCCTGCACTCTGTATATTACATAATCTTGACACTTGCACTCTGTACGATACATATCCCTGACCCCTGCATTCTGCAAGTTTCATACTCATGACCCCTGCACTCTGTACAATACATACTCCAGATCCCTGCACTCTGTACCTTACATACTTCTGACACTTGCACGCTGCATGATACATACTCCTGACCCCTGCACTCTGTACATTACATACTCCTGACCCCTGCACTCTGTACATTACATAATCCTGCACTCTGTACATTACATACTCCTGCACTCTGTACATTATATACTCCTGACCCCTGTACTCTGTACATTACATACACCTGCACTCTGTACATTACATACTCCTGACCCCAATTTTTTTTTTTAAGTCAGCAGCTACAAATACTGCAGCTGCTGACTTAGTAATAAGGACACTTAGCTGTCCAGGGCCCCCGCGATGTCGGCACTCGAGGCTGAACTGTGACACCCCCCTGAAAGGTGTCAAATGTAACACCGGAGGGGGGAGGGTTCTGAAAAGCGGAAGTTCCATTTTTGTGTGGACCTCCGCTTTTAGTCAACATAAATGTATTTTATTGGGATTTTATGTGATAGACCGACACAGAGTGGCACATAATTGTGAAGTGGAATGAAAATGATAAATGGTTTTCCAATTTATTTTCCAAATAAATATGTGAAAAGTGTGGGGGGCATTTGTATTCTTCCCCCTTTAGACCCCTTTCACACTGAGGGCACTTTTCAGGTGTTTTATCGCTAAAAATAGTGCCTGTAAAGCGGCTGAAAAGCGCCTCTCAAGCCTCCCTAGTGTGAAAGCCTGACAGCTTTTACACTGGAGCGGTGCGCTTGCAGGACCGAAAAATAAGTCCTGAAAGCAGCATCTTTGGGGCGGTGCGGGAGCGATGTATACACCGCTCCTAAACCGTCCCTGCCATTGAAATCTTTGGGGCAGCGCTGCCGAAGTGCCTGCAAAGCATTTTGGCAGTGGCGCTTTGCGGGCTTTTTTAACCCCTTGTTAACCCCTCCTTTCCGGTTGAAAGCACCCCGCTTCCACCCGCACAGCGCCGGGAAAACGCCGCCAAAACTAGCGGCACTTTACCGCTAACACGGCCCGCACCCCAGTGTGAAAGTGCTCTTATTCTGATACCCCTAACTACAATCTAGTGGAACCAATTACCTTCAGAAGTCACCTAATTAGTAAAGCCTTCAGAGGTTTGTTAGAGAACCTTAGTGAACAAACCGCATAATGAAGGCCAAGGAACACACCAGACAAGTCAGGGATAAAGTTGTGGAGAAGTATAAAGCAGAGTTAAGTTATAAAAAAATCTCCCAAGCTTTGAACATCTCATGGAGCTCTGTATAATCCATCATCGGAAAATGGAAAGAGTATGGCACAACTGCAAACCTACCAAGACATGGCCGTCCACCTAAACTGACCAGGCCGGGCAAGGAGAGCATTCATCAGAGAAGAGCCAAGAGGTCCATGGGAACTCTGGAGGAGCTGCAGAGATCCACAGCTCAGGGGGGAGAATCTGTCCACAGGACAACTATTAGTCGTGTTCTCCACAAATCTGCCCTTTATGGAAGAGTGACAAGAAGAAAGACATTGGAGAAAGAAAGTCATAAGAAGTCCTGTTTGCAGTTTGTGAGAAGCCATGTGGGGGACACAGCAAACATGTGGAAGAAGGAGCTCTGGTCAGATGAGAGCAAAATTTAACCTTTTGGCCTAAAAGCAAAAAGCTATGTGTGGGGAAAACTAACACTGCACATCACCCTGAACACACCACCCCCACTGTGAAACATGGTGGTGGCAACATCATGTTATGGAGATGCTTTTCTTCAGCAGGGACAGGGAAGCTGGTCAGAGTTGATGGGAAGATGGATGGAGCCAAATACAGGACAATCTTAGAAGAAAACCTGTTATGCCGTATACACACGGTCGGAAATTCCGACCACAAAATCCGTCAGATTTTGTCCGAAACCGGTGTTGCATACACACGGTCGGACAAAGTTGTCCACACACGAGCGGATTTTCCGACAACATAATCCGATCAGACTTTTTCCATCGGAATATCCGACCGTGTGTACGGGGCATTGAGTCTGCAAAAGACTTGAGACTGGGGCGGAGGTTCACCTTCCAGCAGGACAACGACCCGAAACATACAGCCAGAGCTACAATGGAATGGTTTACATCAAAGCATATCCATGTGTTAGAATGGCCCAATCACAGTCCAGACCTAAATCCAATTGAGAATCTGTGGCAAGACTTGAAAATTGCTGTTTACAGACGCTCTCCATCCAATATGACAGAGCTTGAGATATTTTGCCAAGAAGAATGGGCAAAAACATCCCTCTCTAGATGTGCAAAGCTGGTAGAGACATCCCCAAAAAGACTTGCAGCTGTAATTGCAGTGAAAGGCGGTTCTACAAAGTATTGACTCCGGGGGGCGCCATACAAATGCCCCCCCCCCCACACTTTTCACATATTTAATTTGTAAAAAAATTGGAAAACCATTTATCATTTTCCTTCTACTTCACAATTATGTGCCACTTTGTAATAAATCATGTAATGTAATTTCATTTAAGTGTTGATCTTGTTCTTATTTGATATGGAGGGCCTCACTCAAAGTCCCAACTTCTTCTCATTTTATATGGGCCACTTTGTGTTGGTCTATCACATAAAATCCCAATAAAATACATTTACGTTTTCGGTTGTAACATGACAAAATGTGGAATTTTTTATTTTTATATTTATATAGTTACATTAGTTTTTATTGTAGAAAAGGTCATGGTACAAAATATATACGATGAAGGAAAAGTACAGGTGGGTGAGCAATAAAATGTGGAAAATTTCGAGGGGTATGAATACTTTTTCAAGGCACTGTATCAACAGAAACCAGTGCTCATAAATTACTGGCTGCCACCTGCTGGCTGCAAGTTGTATACATTCAATATGCATATCCAAATGTCATATTGGGATTTAGTTTTTTTTTATATTTATATATTTAAATATATGATAAATTAAAACAGATTAAAAAAAATAAATATACATAAATAAATAATAAAAATAAAAAATTTTTTTTTTTTATTTGATAAATTAAATAATTAAAAAAAAAAAAAAAAAAAACGATTTTTTTTTTATCTTAAAATGTATCAAATTTTCACACCTGTCTTTAGGGCCTATAGATTACCTCTAAAGGACGTTGGTCAGTAAAACGCTTCATCAAACCGAACTCCTGATTTACCTTTTTTTTTAACGGAGCCAACGTAAGTCAAGCTGACATTCGTTATTGCTGTTCCGTTTCGAAAGAGCCGATCGGCGCATCTCTGGGGCAAAGGTCAACAGGAGGCGGTAATTTTCATGACCGCACTTATGAAAATATAGCCTCCCGTCTCCCTGTCCAATCTAGGAGGCCGCCCCGGCGATGGCGAGAGAGCGGAGGTAAAGGCCGGTGGGGGGGGGGGGGGGGGGGAATGCAGGTGCTCTCCGAATATTTCCTGAAAGCGGCGGTGAAGAGTTATACGTCCAATAAAATGAAATTCATCTGCAGCACGGAGATTGATGTCGGGAGACACAGAGGGTTCGGCCTCTGCTGCTGCCCGCCAATGTCAAAGTGTGACTTGACGCTTTTCCCGGTGACGGTTTGATGTACCTTTGATTTATTTCCGCCGCGGCTTCACGCTGAGGTCAGTATGGATTTTCCAGCCGTTCACAAGTGTTGGGCTCAGCATCTCGCTGACCCCGGTTGTACAGGCAGCGGACTCTGCTCTTCCATTAATTTCTTGAAAGCCGTCAGCCGTTCTGTATTCTCGGCACATCCTGGAAAAACGAGTCTGCGGCCGTCCTGTGCATGGAAATCAGCCGGGTGGCAAAAATTCATTTAAAGGGTCAGTCCATCCCGGAAGTGAGATTCGCCACCCTTGAGTCAGCTCGTTGGAAAGCCCTTCAAATTTCCAGACCTGATATTTGAATGGAAGCCCAGATGTATTAAACAGGTTTTATTTTGTGATTAGTTACATACGGTAGTTACATAGTAGGTGAGGTTGAAAAAAGACACAAGTCCATCAAGTCCAACCTATGTGTGTGTGATTATATGTCAGTATTACATTGTATATCCCTGTATACAATGTAATACCCCCATGATCAGCCAAAATATTATGACCACCCCATTAAAAAATAATAATAATAATAATAATAAAAAAAATATATATATATAAATAAATATATATATATATATATATATATATATATATATATATATATATATATATATATATATATTATAATATAACATATATTATTATATATATATATGAATATATATTTATTTTTTTTTGGAAAAAAAAAATTTTTTTTTGAAAAAAAAATAAAATCATTAAAAAAAAAATCATTTAAAATAAATAAATAATAATTTTTGAAAAAAAAAAAATCATTTAAAAAAAAATCATTTAAAAAATAAATAAATAATAATTTTTGAAAAAAAAAATAAAATCATTTAAAAAATAAAATCCTTTTTGAAAAAAAAAAAAAATCTTCATCTTTTTTACTACTATTTATAATTTTTTAAATATTAAGCTTTTTAACACTTTTCACAGTTACTCAAGCCACTCCACCCAGTTATATGTCAGTATTACATTGTATATCCCTGTATACAATGTAATACCCCCATGATCAGCCAAAACATTATGACCCCCCATGATCAGCCAAAACATTATGACCACAACATGATCAGCCAAAACATTATGACCACCCCATTAAAAAAAAAAAAAAAATAATAATAAAATAAAAAAAATAAAAAATAATAATAAAAAAAAAAAAAATATATATATATATATATATATATATATATATATATATATATATATATATATATATATATATATATATATTATATATATATATAATTTTTTTTAAATATTAAGCTTTTTAACACTTTTCACAGTTACTCAAGCCACTCCACCCAGTTACTCCGCCCACTCCAGTAGGTGGAGGCAAGAACACATCACAAAATTTCCCCAGAAATTGTAGCTTTTCTAGTTATAAATTGAAATCATATCCCCTCTCAAGCGTCTCTTCTCCAGAGAGAATAAGTTCAGTGCTCGCAACCTTTCCTCATAACTAATATCCTCCGGACCCTTTATTAGCTTTGTTGCCCTTCTTTGTACTCGCTCCATTTCCAGTACATCCTTTCCGAGGACTGGTGCCCAGAACTGGACAGCATACTCCAGGTGCGGCCGGACCAGAGTCTTGTAGTGTGGGAGAATTATACAGCCTACCTGTCAGCCCCCCCCCCCCCCCCCTCCTGGTCGAAAGTGACCGAGGACATAGATTTATCAGTCGCTTTCTTCGCAGTCTCTGCAGCACAGATTATTGTATAGGAAACGCTCTGAGGCTTCCCCCTCGTTCACAAACTGTTTACTATGCTTCAGTGATGAATGCACACAGGAGTGATTGGGTACCAATTGCTCACTGTGTTCATTCCGGAACAGCCGCGAGTGCTTTTAAATAGATTTTTTCCTGCAAAAATGACACTTTTTTGCAGGGAAAGTTCTAAGCACAGGAAACCTGCCCCCCTTCACAGGCCACCTATAGACACCCTCCAGATGTGATACTGCAATGCTGTTCTAACAGCACGCACACACATATCCCCAGGCGGCCTCTTATACCGTGGGGCGTGTATTAAAGCCCCTGAGCCCCTGAGCCCCTGAGCTATAATTGGCTACAGGCATCCTGCCTGTAGCCAATTATGGCTCTCCTCGCTGCCGGCGCTGTGATTGGCCAAGCATGCGGGGTCACAGTGCATGCTTGGCCAATCATCAGCCAGCATTGCACTGCGCGGGCCGCAATGCATTGCGGGGCCGCTCGCATCACACGAATTTGATGCGAGCGGCCCCAATAGTTCTGGGCTCGCCGAGCGAGCGAACGCCCGGTGCTCGATTCGAACATGGGTTCGAAACGAACACCGGGCCCATCCTTACTGGCAGCACTTCAGGGGGAGGCAGAAGAGGAATGGTGACTGCAATATAACAGTAGAGACGGTCTTCCTGCTCAGCGGGTGCCCAGGCCCCCCTTTTGAACTGATGGTACAGGAGGGCTGGCTGTACTGCCTAATGAGCGGCCTTGCTCATGCCCAATTAACAAGCAGAAGTCACGTGCTGTAACCTCTAGCAACTAAATCAGTGATCCATAATGTGTGCTGTGACCTCTAGCAGCCAATCAGTGAGTGGTAATGATATGCTGTAACCTCTAGCAACCAATCGCAATCACTGCCTGATCTTATTTAGTAAACTGATTTTGAGTCTAGCTGCTATTGTATGTCTTATGCTGCGTACACGCGACCGTTTTTTCCGTCAGAATAAACTCTGACGGTTTTTCCGACAGAGTTCCGCTGAAACGGACTTGCCTACACACGATCACACCAAAGTCCGATCGTTTAGAACGCGGTGACGTACAACACGTTCGACGGGACTAGAAAGAGGAAGTTCAATAGCCAGTAGCCAATAGCTGCCCTTGTGTCTTTTTGAGTCCGTCGGACCAGCATACAGACGAACGGTTTCCCCGATAGGAATTGATTCCATTGGAAAGATTTAAAACATGTTCTATTTCTAGGTCCGTCAGAATTTTCAAAAAAAAAAAAGTCAGCTGAAGCCCACACACGATCGGAATGTCCGATGAAATGATTTTGTCTGACTTTTTCTGCCGGAAAGTCAGACCGTGTGTACACGGCATTAGAGTAGGTGGAGCACAAAATTGCATGGGGGGGGCAAGAAAATGTCTGCCCATGGTCCAAGCAATAGTAAAGACGACTATTCCTTTATAATGGCTTTTGGAATGTACAAATGCAGCAATTTAGAAATCAGATGAAAGGTTTAGCACTGGGAAACGCGGTGATCGGCTTTTCCTCACTCGCGTCTGTCAGATGCGAGTAGAGGAGAGCCAATCGGCTGCTTCTCTGACAGGGGGGGTCTGTGCTGATCGATTATCAGCGCAGCCCCCCCCCCCCCCCGAGGATGCCCACACTGGACCACCAGGGACGCCACCAGACCACCAGGGATGCCAGTCAGTGCCTACAATGGATGCCAATCAGTGCCCACAATGGATGCCAATCAGTGCCCACATCACTGATTGGCATGCATTATTGTTTGGCACTGATTGGCATCCATCAGTACAATACAATACAATGCCACCTATGAGTGCCCATCCGTGCCACCTATAAGTGCCCATTTGTGCCACCTATCAGTGCTCATCCATGCTGCCTATCAGTGCCCATCCATGCTCATCCGTGCCGCCTATCCATGCCCATCTGTGCCACCTATCCATGCCAATCCGTGCCAGCTATCAGTGCCAATTTGTGTCACCTATCATTTGTTTAGCAAAAAATAAAAACCGTAGAGGTGATCAAATACCACCAAAAGAAATCTCTATTTGTGGGAACAAAATTATAAAAATTAAATTTGGGTACAGTGTAGCACGACCACGCAATTGTCATTCAAAGTGCGACAGCGCTGAAAGCTGAAAATTGGTCTGGGCAGGAAGGTGTTTAAGTGCCCCCCGGTATTGAAGTGGTTAAATAAAAAGCTTGTCCATGATGTACAATTTTTATATAGCAGATAGAAGAGGGACCATTGTGCAGGATAGAAGGACAGAGGGATTTGGTTCCAGGAGAGGGACTGTCCCTCTAGAACAAGGACCGTTTCCAGCTTTGAACGATGCACACCATTCACCATAGCAAAGTCCTTCATTAACAAGAGTTGGCCCTCCATGGAGGCGGCGATACGTTTTCGAGTGTGTAGAGAAGTGGAGAACTGAACAATTACGTGGGAAAAAGCGTCTTGTGAACAGTCCAAGACGTGAATTTAATTGTAAGCGTTCTCGGTTTTTAATTCCTCTACACAGGGCTTCTCTTGAAGTCCCGGCACAGAAAGTTATTTGTGCTCCTGGCTCTCCGCCAGCGGCTTCCTCAATGCCAAATCTGCTTCTCTCTTGTCATGTCTTAAACGGGCCCTGGAAACCGCTTGCCTTTAATCTGGATTCTGCTGCATTTACATTTATTATTAATTCTACTTCTGTTGTCAGCGATGACGGGCGGAAGAGTTTTTTTTATGTGCAAACCATGAAATATATTGGCTTCTTTATCTTAAAGGAAGCACAGATTGAGTGGTGGGGTGAAGACTGCCGCTGCTCGGCTCCTTCTCAATATGTCAGCTGTCTACCTCTTATGTGAAAGAATGAAGTTGACTTAAAGTCCAATGGAACTTTCTGTTTAAATTAGCGAAATACATTCTGAGTACATGAAACAAAAATGTGTGAAAAGTCTTGCAGCTGGTTTTCTTTAGAAAGCCGCAACAGCCTGAGTAGAAAAGCCTGTCCTCTGCCAGCATGCTGCAGAGACGGACACTTGCTGCCACGTACCTGATAGGAGGCTGAGATGAAGATGCTGGTCTCTCTTGTATCTCCTTCCCATGCACCCCTGAAGGTGAGTTAGAGGGTGCAAATGGACAGGAGGAACACGTGTGATGGAGCATGTAGAAAAGCCTGTCCCCTGCCAGCATGGAGCAGAGAAGGACTCTTGCTGTTACGCAGGGCCCGTGCTACCACTAGGCAAACTAGGCGGCCGCCTAGGGCGCCCAGCCACTGATTTTCCTACTCTCTGCAGCAAGCAACTAAGTCTCAGCATCAGCAGGCAGCCACTTCTCTGTTCACACATAGTGTCAGCAAGTAAACATTCATTGATGGGCACTGGTAGGCTGCATTGAAGGGCGCTGGTAGCCTGCATTTTAATGGGCGCTGGTGAGGCTGCATTTGATGGGCGCTGGTGAGGCTACAATTGATGGGCGCTGGTGAGGCTGCATTTGATGGGCGCTGGTGAGGCTGCATTTGATGGGTGCTGGTGAGGCTACATTTGATGGGCGCTGGTGAGGCTACATTTGATGGGTGCTGGTGAGGCTACATTTGATGGGCGCTGGTGAGGCTACATTTGATGGGTGCTGGTGAGGCTGCATTTGATGGGCGCTGGTGAGGCTACATTTGATGGGCGCTTTATTAAAAAGGTGGGATTTACAGAGGCAGGGAAAAGGGGGCAGAGTCAGCCCAAAATGAGGTTTCACCTAGGGTGTCAAAAATCCTTGCACCAGCACTGCTGTCACGTACCTGATAGGAAACCGAGATAAAAAGGGTGTCCTCTCTTGTATCTCCTTCCCATGCACCCCTGAAGGTGAGGTAGAGGGTACAAAGGGACAGGAGGAACACGTGTGACGGAGGAAGTAGAAAAGCCTGTCCCCTGCCAGCATGGAGCAGAGAAGGACTCTTGCTGTCACGTACCTGATAGGAAACCAAGATAAAGAGGGCGTCCTCTTTTGTATCTCCTTCCCATGCACCCCTGAAGGTGAGGTAGAGGGTGCAAATGGACAGGAGGAACACGTGTGATGGAGCATGTAGAAAAGCCTGTCCCCTGCCAGCATGCTGCAGAGAAGGACTCTTGCTGTCATGTACCTGATAGGAAACCAAGATAAAGAGGGTGTCCTCTCTTGTATCTCCTTCCCATGCACCCCTGAAGGTGAGGTAGAGGGTGCAAATGGACAGGAGGAACACGTGTGATGGAGCATGTAGAAAAGCCTGTCCCCTGCCAGCATGGAGCAGAGAAGGACTCTTGCTGTCACGTACCTGATAGGAAACCAAGATAAAGAGGGCGTCCTCTCTTGTATCTCCTTCCCATGCACCCCTGAAGGTGAGGTAGAGGGTACAAAGGGACAGGAGGAACACATGTGACGGAGGAAGTAGAAAAGCCTGTCCCCTGCCAGCATGCTGCAGAGAAGGACTCTTGCTGTCACGTACCTGATAGGAAACCAAGATAAAGAGGGCGTCCTCTCTTGTATCTCCTTCCCATGCACCCCTGAAGGTGAGGTAGAGGGTGCAAATGGACAGGAGGAACACGTGTGATGGAGCATGTAGAAAAGCCTGTCCCCTGCCAGCATGCTGCAGAGAAGGACTCTTGCTGTCACGTACCTGATAGGAAACCAAGATAAAGAGGGCGTCCTCTCTTGTATCTCCTTCCCATGCACCCCTGAAGGTGAGGTAGAGGGTGCAAATGGACAGGAGGAACACGTGTGATGGAGCATGTAGAAAAGCCTGTCCCCTGCCAGCATGGAGCAGAGAAGGACTCTTGCTGTCACGTACCTGATAGGAAACCAAGATAAAGAGGGCGTCCTCTCTTGTATCTCCTTCCCATGCACCCCTGAAGGTGAGGTAGAGGGTACAAAGGGACAGGAGGAACACATGTGACGGAGGAAGTAGAAAAGCCTGTCCCCTGCCAGCATGCTGCAGAGAAGGACTCTTGCTGTCACGTACCTGATAGGAAACCAAGATAAAGAGGGCGTCCTCTCTTGTATCTCCTTCCCATGCACCCCTGAAGGTGAGGTAGAGGGTACAAAGGGACAGGAGGAACACATGTGACGGAGGAAGTAGAAAAGCCTGTCCCCTGCCAGCATGGAGCAGAGAAGGACTCTTGCTGTCACGTACCTGATAGGAAACCAAGATAAAAAGGGTGTCCTCTCTTGTATCTCCTTCCCATGCACCCCTGAAGGTGAGGTAGAGGGTGCAAATGGACAGGAGGAACACGTGTGATGGAGCATGTAGAAAAGCCTGTCCCCTGCCAGCATGCTGCAGAGAAGGACTCTTGCTGTCACGTACCTGATAGGAAACCAAGATAAAGAGGGCGTCCTCTCTTGTATCTCCTTCCCATGCACCCCTGAAGGTGAGGTAGAGGGTACAAAGGGACAGGAGGAACACATGTGACGGAGGAAGTAGAAAAGCCTGTCCCCTGCCAGCATGGAGCAGAGAAGGACTCTTGCTGTCACGTACCTGATAGGAAACCAAGATAAAAAGGGTGTCCTCTCTTGTATCTCCTTCCCATGCACCCCTGAAGGTGAGGTAGAGGGTGCAAATGGACAGGAGGAACACGTGTGATGGAGCATGTAGAAAAGCCTGTCCCCTGCCAGCATGCTGCAGAGAAGGACTCTTGCTGTCACGTACCTGATAGGAAACCAAGATAAAGAGGGCGTCCTCTCTTGTATCTCCTTCCCATGCACCCCTGAAGGTGAGGTAGAGGGTGCAAATGGACAGGAGGAACACGTGTGATGGAGCATGTAGAAAAGCCTGTCCCCTGCCAGCATGCTGCAGAGAAGGACTCTTGCTGTCACGTACCTGATAGGAAACCAAGATAAAGAGGGCGTCCTCTCTTGTATCTCCTTCCCATGCACCCCTGAAGGTGAGGTAGAGGGTACAAAGGGACAGGAGGAACACATGTGACGGAGGAAGTAGAAAAGCCTGTCCCCTGCCAGCATGCTGCAGAGAAGGACTCTTGCTGTCACGTACCTGATAGGAAACCAAGATAAAGAGGGCGTCCTCTCTTGTATCTCCTTCCCATGCACCCCTGAAGGTGAGGTAGAGGGTGCAAATGGACAGGAGGAACACGTGTGATGGAGCATGTAGAAAAGCCTGTCCCCTGCCAGCATGCTGCAGAGAAGGACTCTTGCTGTCACGTACCTGATAGGAAACCAAGATAAAGAGGGCGTCCTCTCTTGTATCTCCTTCCCATGCACCCCTGAAGGTAAGGTAGAGGGTACAAAGGGACAGGAGGAACACATGTGACGGAGGAAGTAGAAAAGCCTGTCCCCTGCCAGCATGGAGCAGAGAAGGACTCTTGCTGTCACGTACCTGATAGGAAACCGAGATACTGACTCTTGCTACCACGTACCTGATAGGAGGCTGAGATGACGATGATGGTCTCTCTTGTATCTCCTTCCCATGCACCCCTGAAGGTGAGGTAGAGGGTGCAAAGGGACAGGAGGGACACGTATTATGGAGGATGTAGAAAAGCCTGTCCCCTGCCAGCATGCTGCAGAGAAGGACACTTGCTGTCACGTATCCAGGGGTCAAGTCCTGGGGAAAAAAGTGTGGGAACTCCCACCCAAGATCCACTCCCCCACCAAAAAAAAAAAAAAATGATACGCTCATATGCACGAACGCTTCAAAAGTGGTATTTTTCATCCAATTTTTGTATTGTGTCTATGAAGCTTAAGGCCCCTTTCACACTGGGGCGGTTTGCAGGCGCTATTGCGCTAAAAATAGCGCCTGCAAACCAACCCGAAACAGCTGTTGCTGGACCAGGGGGCGGCGTCATGGATGGGGGGGTGGCGTCATGGATGGGGGGGCCGCGTCATGGATAGGGAGGGCGGCATCATGGATAGGGAGGGCGGTATCATGGATGGGGGGCGGTGTCATGGATAGGGAGGGCGGCATCATGGATAGCCAGGGCGGCCTCATGGATAGGGAGGTGTCATGGATGGGGGGCGGCGGCATGGATGGGGGGGGGCGGGGGGGGGGGGCGGCGACATGGATGGGAGGGAGGTGTCATGGATAGGGGGTGGCGTCATGGATATGGGGGGCAGCATCATGGATGGGGAGGGCGGCGTCATGGATAGGGAGGGCGGCATCATGGATAGCCAGGGCGGCCTCATGGATAGGGAGGGAGGTGTCATGGATGGGGGGCGGCGGCATGGATGGGGGGGCGGTGACATGGATGGGAGGGAGGTGTCATGGATGGGAGGGTGGCGTCATGAATATGGGGGGCAGCATCATGGATGGGGAGGGCTGCGTCATGGATAGGGAGGGCGGTGTCATGGATGGGGGGTGGCGTCATGGATGGGGGGCGGCATCATGGATGGGGGCGGCGTCATGGATAGGGTGGGCGGTGTCATGGATGGGGGGGCGGCATCATGGATAGGGGCGGTGTCATGGATAGGGAGGTGTCATGGATGGGGGGGGGGGGCGGCGTCATGGATATGGGGGCAGCATCATGGATGGGGAGGGTGGCGTCATGGATAGGGAGGGCGGTGTCATGGATGGGGGGGCGGTGTCATGGATAGGGAGGGCGGTTTCATGGATGGGGGGCGGTGTCATGGATAGGGAGGGCGGTGTCATGGATAGGGAGGGCGGTGTAATTTATGGGGGGCGGCGTCATGCATGGGGGGCGGCGTCATGGATAGGGGGGGGCAGTGTCATGGATATTGAGGGCGGTGTCATGGATAGGGGGGCAGCGTCATGTATAGGGAGGACGGCCGTCCCGTCCCTGGTTAGACCTATAACTCTGCCATCACAAAAGCTCCTGCCCCCTTTCAGATTGAAGAGCTCAAGCTCTGATTCAGCAGGGCATGTGTTAGGACCTCCCTGCAGAGAGACCACTGCTTCCACCAAAAGGGTGAAGGCCCTTCTCTGCAGCATGCTGGCAGGGAACAGACTTTTCTCCTGCTTTCCTAACAGAAAAGAGTTGCAGGACTAAGGCACAGCTTTTGTTTTGATGCACATGGAATGTAATTAAGCAAATTAAACTGAAAGTTCAATCGAGCTTCGAGTCGTCTTCATTCTTTCTCATACCAGGTAGACAGCTGACATATTCAGAAAGACAGAAACCAAAAAGGAGGCAAATTCTCACAAGTAGGGTCCTCCTAACCTTCTCATATTCAATTATTTTAGAACTGTACTGCCTCTCTCTCTGTCTCTCTCTCTCTCTCTCTCTCTGTGTCTCTCTCTCTCTCTGTCTCTCTCTCTCTCTCTCTGTCTCTCTCTCTCTCTCTCTCTCTCTGTCTCTCTCTCTGTCTCTCTCTGTCCTCTCTCTGTCTCTCTCTCTCTCTGTCTCTCTCTCTCTCTCTCTCTCTCTCTCTCTCTCTCTGTCTCTCTCTGTCTCTCTCTCTCTCTCTCTCTCTTTATTTTGCACAAACTGTTGGCTTTATATAAATTCTGTATAATAATAATATATATATTTACACTTTTATTTTTATTTTTTTTTTAGAATGATATATTATGTTATCAGCATGTTTGTCCTTAACAGCCGCTACAGGCAAAGTCTCGGTTTAATATATCCCCGCAATTTATTTATTTTTTCCTGTATTTTTATTACTTTTGTACTTTTTTTATTTATTTTTTTCCTCTTCGATCTTCAAAAATTGATTTATCAGTCTCTCTGTCTAAGCACCTTGAAAATATCCTCCTATTATAGCAGAAAATTGGACAGGGGTGATGAAGGCAGAGATACCCAGAAGAAAATTAAAGAGCAGTTTATTGTTGAGAAGGAAACATGAAACATTAAACCTTGATGTGTCTTCTGCGCTGCTGGGGAAAAAAAATGTTTCTTTTTTTATTTTTTATTTTTTTTTGATTGCTGAGTAAAAAGTAAAAAAAATAAAAAAAAATAAAGTCCATACAAAAAAGGCCGAGGCGTACTGCTCTTGTAAGAATGGAAGAACCGTTATTTGCTGTTAATTCAAGTGCACAGCAATTTATTTACAAAGGGATAAAGGGGGGTCCAGGAAAGTGAAGGGGGGAGGGGGGGGGTCGATTGCTTCATCTTTTGCTGCTTGACATTCCGTTAAGGCCTCGAGCGCGCCCAGCTCTCCTTAACGCCTTTCTCCTGGCAAGAGGAAAGCGGCGTATTTAAGTGAGTTATTCCTAAGAATTGCATGCCTACAATATAAAAACGCCAAATTTCCATGCAAAATAATTGGACCGCTTTTGGTACAAAATTCCTGACATAATCACACCGCCAGGGAGGTTAAGCTCTCAGTGTCTTCCTGTGCAGAGACATAAATCTGCGTATTTATACCAACCTATAATAACACGCTGCCTTGTCTCCAGTGAACGGGAACAAGAGTGACAGAGAGATGAGTTTTGTGCTGCTTCTCCTTTCACTGTTCAGTTACAGGTTGGGGGCTGGTCCGGGATGCCATCTCGTGGCAGAAAAAAAATGACTGCAGGGGAATCTCTAGATTTAAGATGAGTATTGCAGCAAAAGCGGCTTTTGTTATTTTATTACCGAAAAGGCTGTTCATTTTTATCTTGTTATTTTTGGCTGGAGTTCAGCTTTAAGCTCTCAGTGTATCCCTTTGCAGAGACTTAAATCTGCGTATTTATACCAACCTATAAATAAGACGCTGCCTTGTCTCCAGTGAACGGGAACAGAGTGACAGATAGACATGTGCACAATAGAAAAATTTGTTTATTTTCGTTTCGTTTCTTTCGTTTCCGTTGATTCGTAACGATTCGTAAATTCGTAAGTCTTCGGTGTTCGTATTCGTAACGATTCGTATTTTCGCAAGAGTTATTTTTTCATTGATTCGTTTTTCTGTTAGTTTAATTTTTTGTTTATTCGAAATTCGGACGCATTCGTATTTTCGTAGATTTAGTTACATTCGTACTTTCGTTAGATTGATTTATTCGTACTTTCGTAACATTGTTTTCGTAGATTCGTAATCGGAGCATAATTCATAATTTTATGTAATGTGTATGCTATTATTACATTTTAAGAGACGAAAAGAAAGAGAAATTACGAATCGAAAAAAAAGTTACGAATGTACGAATTTTTTCGTTCAATCCATTTGAAGCACGTTAAGCAGCGCCATTGTAAGAGACACGGAAAATTACGAATCGAAAAAAAAAAAAAAAGGTTACGAATGTACTAATTTCTTCGTTCAATCCATTCGAAGCACGTTAAGCAGCGCCATTGTAAGGGACACGGAAAATTACCAATTCAAAAAAAAAAAAAAGTTACGAATGTACAAATTTTTTCGTTCATTTTGATTTTCGTTGTTCCTGTTTTCGTTTTTCGGATTTTCTTCTTTCGTAGTTTCGTTGTTTCTAATTTGGTTAATTCAGATTTTTGTTGTTTTTCGGATTCGTTCGATTCGAACATTCGTTATTCGTTAAAATTTTTTGCGAATCGTTCGTTCATTCGTACGATAACGAATGAACGAATATAATGAATTTTAACGAAAAACGAAAGTGACAGAGAGATGAGTTTTGTGCTGCTTCTCCTTTCACTGTTCAGTCACAGGTTGGGGGCTGGTCCGGGATGCCATCCCCTGGCAGAAAAAATATACTGCAGGGAAATCTCTAGATTTAAGATGAGTATTGCCGCAAAAGCGGCTTTTGTTATTTTATTACCGAAAAGGCTGTTCATTTTTATCTTGTTATTTTTGGCTGGAGTTCAGCTTTAAGCTCTCAGTGTCTTCCTGTGCAGAGACTTACCGTATATATAGCACGCACCTTTTTCCCCTTAAAATCAGGGGAAAATCGTGGTGCGTGTTATACGCCGATCCCCAGCGATCCCCCGCCGATCTCCGCTAGCTGTGAGCGGAGCGATCGCCGCCGAGCTACACATAGCGAGTGTACTCGGCTCTTTTCGGCTCTTCTCTGCTCCGCTCACGTGACTGTGAGCGGAGGCGAGAAGAGCCGACAAGAGCCGAGTACATGTGTATCTTGGCTCCGCCCAGTCCCTGCAATCTCGGCGGTGTTTGCTCCGCTCCGGTGTCCTGTCGGCGCCAATTTTAAATGGCGATGGACACTGGGGACAAGGCTGCAATGGGGACATGGCTGCAATGGGGACAAGGCTGCAATGGGGACATGGCTGCAATGGGGACATGGCTGCAATGGGGACAAGGCTGCGCTGACAAGGCTGCAATGGGGACATGGCTGCAATGGGGACAAGGCTGCAATGGGGACAAGGCTGCACTGACAAGGCTGCAATGGGGACATGGCTGCAATGGGGACAAGGCTGCAATGGGGACAAGGCTGCAATGGGGACAAGACTGCACTGACAAGGCTGCAATGGACACTTAAATGTAAGTTATTTTTTTTTTTTTTTTTCCCTTAAACTTCCATCCTAAAAGTTATTTTCCTTAAAATTCCCTCCTAAACTTGGGGTGCGTGTTATACGCCGGCGCGTGTTATACGCCGATAAATACGGTAAATCTACGTATTTATACCAACCTATAATAACACGCTGCCTTGTCTCCAGTGAACGGGAACAAGAGTCACAGAGAGATGAGTTCTTCACTGCGCTGCTTCTCCTTTCACTGTTCAGTTACAGGTTGGGGGCTGGTCCGGGATGCCACCTCGTGGCAGAAAAAATATACTGCAGGGGAATCTCTAGATTTAAGATGAATATTGCAGCAAAAGCTGCTTTGGTTATTTTATCAGGCAACGGGCTGTTCATTCTTTTCTTATTTCTGTCTGGAGTTCACCTTTAAGCTCTGTGTGCCTTTCCTGTGCAGAGACATAAATCTGCGTATTTATACCAACCTATAAATAAGACGCTGCCTTGTCTCCAGCGAATGGGAACAATATATATTTAACATTAGAGTGAAATATCATTAACAAGCCGAGACCCACTCAAGCATGGAGAGGCACTCGAGTAATAAATGGCACATTACCAGTCTTCCCATTTCAGGGTGACATGCCTGGCTGACACCGAGCCTCTTCCCCCTTCTCCGCCCCGGCCACCGTTATTTAGCTTTGCTCGTCGTTTCTAAGCAGAAACAGTCATTAAAGCCGTTCTGCCGGTTTCTAAGGGAAGTCAGGGTGAAAATTGCAATAATCATACTATCAATCAAAGAGCTTTGACTAGGCTTCGAGTGCTGCAAAAAAAGAAGCATATTAGGCTAGCTTCAAGAACAATGAGGAAAGCGCGGAGTGTTCGCTAATGCACACGATCGCTCCCGAGGAGCAGGAAGCTATATACACCTTTATATACGGCCTCCAGGGACCTTCCCTGCTTCATTGTAACGTGGTGATCTTACCTTGCAGCGCCGGGTTTGCGTTCACTTTCCACCAGGGACCTATCTGCGTGGAGTTTGTATCCTCTCCTTGTGCTGGTGAGGGGTTCCCTCTGGCTGCTCTTGGATCCTGCAAGAACCCGAAGACATAAAGGTGGAGCCGATTTGCTGAAAAGCCAATAAAAGGCTGAATTGATATGTGCCCAGTTGAAATTCATATATCGGAGGTGCCAAAGGATTTATACACTCACCGGCCACTTGATTAGCTACACCTTGCTGGTACCAAGTTGGACCCACTTTGGCCTTCAAAACTGTCGTCATTCTTCATGGCATAGATCCAACAGGTGTTGGAAACGTTC
Source organism: Lithobates sylvaticus (assembly GCA_028564925.1). NCBI lineage: Eukaryota > Metazoa > Chordata > Amphibia > Anura > Ranidae > Lithobates > Lithobates sylvaticus. Next base: position 265,664,054 of record CM053032.1, read on the forward strand.
CTCAGAGATTTTGCTCTATAGTGACATGATGGCATCACACACTTGCTGCAGATTTGTCGTCTGCGCATCCATAAGGTGCTCTATTGGATGAGATCTGGTGAGTGTGGAGGCCATTGGAGTACAGTGACCTCATTGTCCAGTGGTGAGATCTGGTGAGTGTGGAGGCCATTGGAGGACAGTGACCTCATTGTCCAGTGGTGAGATCTGGTGAGATTGGAGGACAGTGACCTCATTGTCCAGTTGTGAGATCTGGTGAGTGTGGAGGCCATTGGAGTACAGTGACCTCATTGTCCAGTGGTGAGATCTGGTGAGTGTGGAGCATATTGGAGGACAGTGACCTCATTGTCCAGTGGTGAGATCTGGTGAGTGTGGAGGCCATTGGAGTACAGTGACCTCATTGTCCAGTGGTGAGATCTGGTGAGTGTGGCGGCCATTGGAGGACAGTGACCTCATTGTCCAGTTGTGAGATCTGGTAAGTGTGGAGGCCATTGGAGTACAGTGACCTCATTGTCCAGTGGTGAGATCTGGTGAGTGTGGAGGCCATTGGAGGGCAGTGACCTCATTGTCCAGTGGTGAGATCTGGTGAGTGTGGAGGCCATTGGAGGACAGTGACCTCATTGTCCAGTGGTGAGATCTGGTGAGTGTGGAGGCCATTGGAGGACAGTAACCTCATTTTCCAGTGGTGAGATCTGGTGAGTGTGGAGGCCATTGGAGGACAGTGACCTCATTGTCCAGTGGTGAGATGATTGGAGCTTTGTGACATGGTGCATTATCCTGCTGGAAGGAGCCAAAAGAAGATGGGGACACTGTAGTCATAAAGGGATGGACATGGTCAGCAACAATACTCAGGTAGGCCGTGGTGTTTAAACCATGCTCATTTGGTACTAAGGGGCCCAAAGTGTGCCAAGAAAATACCCCCCCCCCCCACACCATTACACCACCACCACCAGCCTGAACCAGTGATACAAGACAGGATGGATCCATGCGCCAAATTCTGACCCCACCATCTGAATGTTGCAGCTGAAATCAGACTCATCAGACCAGGTAATGATTTTCCAATCTTCTATTGAACAATTTTGGTGATCCTGTGCGAATTATAGCCTCGGTTTCTTGTTCTTAGCTGACAGGAGTGGCCCCTGGTGTGGTCTTCTGCTGCTGTAGCCCATCTGCTTCAAGATTTGACATGCTGTGAGAGATGTTATTCTGCATACCTTGGGTGTAACGAGTGGTTATTTGAGTTACTGCTGCCTTTCTATCATCTGGAACCAGTCTGCCCATTCTCCTCTGACATCAACAAGGCATTTTTATCCACAGAAATACACCTGAGAAAGCTAACATTTGATACTCCAGCAATATATTTTGTAATAAATTGCTATATTTTTACTTTCATTTTTGGTGTTTCTATGCGATCACATGACCACATACCTCCTCCTAAACTAGCCATTATTCTGTGGCTGGTGGGCATGAGCATTGTTCAGGCAGGAGATAGAGAAATACAAAGCTACATTGTTTATAAACATTGTTCAGAAGGAGATAGAGCGATACAGAGTAATATTGTTTATAAATCTTGTTCAGATGGGAGACAGAGGGCCCATTCACACTGTACGTAGCACACTCCTGAACCCTGCACTCTGTATGTAGTGCGCTCCTGAACCCTGCACTCTGTACGTAGCACGCTCCTGAACCCTGTACTCTGTACGTAGCAGGCTCCTGAATTCTGCACTCTGTACGTAGCAGGCTCCTGAACCCTGCACTCTGTACGTAGCAGGCTCCTGAACCCTGCACTCTGTACGTAGCAGGCTCCTGAACCCTGCACTCTGTACGTAGCGCACTTCTGAACCCTGCACTCTGTGCGTAGCACGCTCCTGAACACTGTACTCTCTGTATGTAGCACGCTCCTGAACCCTGCACTCTGTACGTAGCACCCTTCTGAACCCTGCACTCTGTACGCAGCGGTCTTCTAAACACTGCACTTTGTACGTAGTGCACTCCTAAACCCTACACTCTGTACGTAGTGCACTCCTGAACCCCCGGACTCTGTAGGTAGTGCACTCCTGAACCCTGCACTCTGTATGTAGCGCACTTCTGAACGCTACATACAGCGCTCTGCACTCTGTTGGCAAGCTCGCTCCGGAACCCTGCACTCTGTACGTAGCGTGCTCCCTGTCAGGGCTGGGCTCAGCCCTTCCTTCTCAAAGCTGGCCGCTCAGCTGTCGGCTAATTGCCAGCTCCTATCACTCACCTGTTGATGATATCCTGCTCGTCAGTCCTGCCTACTTAAGCCGCCCAGCCCAGGTGATCTCTGCCTTAGCCTTGGTCACATCTCTAGAGACGCTCTCCTGTGTTCCTGTTAAAGTCTTGCTTGGCTGACATCCCTTCTGGCTCCAGATCCTGCTTGCTGTTCTACTACACTGAATTCTGGCTCCCTGACGTTTTGGCTTGTCTGACTATCCGTTCCTGTTCCTAAACTCTTTGACTATGTTTACTCTGTTTACCTTTTTTTTGTTATTACTAAACAAGCGTGATTTTAACTGTACTTCTGTCTCAGTCTGATTCATGGTTTCTAACACTCCTGAACCCTGCACTTTGTACGTAGCAGGCTCCTGAACCCTGCACTCTGTACTTAGCGTGCCCCTAGAGTAGATACATAGTGCTAAAGATACAACAGGTGTTCTGTCGGATAGTGTCCGCCTATCAAATTTTGTCCGCCCCGTACTGCGCAGGTGCAGCGCTTGCGCAGTACGGAGCACAAGGAGATTCAGAAAATCCCCGAAGAAGAACGGCGCCTGTGCCGTGAGTCCAGGTGCAGCGCTTGCACAGTGCGGAGCACAAGGAGATTCGGAAAATCTCTGAAGAAGAACGGCGCTTGCGCCGTGAGTCCAGATGCAAGCCCCACCATCCAAGCGGACATAGGGCTGCAAATAGTTAGAGGGCCCCTCGTGGGCTCGCTACGCTCGCCACGCTTCGGGCACGGTCTCACTGCGCTCGGCTCTTTTGGATTCTAACTCTATGTCCACTTGGATGGTGGGGCTTGAACCTGGACTTACAGCGCAGGCGCCGTTCATCTTCGGCTATTTTCGGAATCTGCTTGTGCTGTGTACTGCGCATCCGATGGGGGACAGTATCCGACAGGACACCGGACCTCTAAGGACAACCATACTGCTGATACGGCCCTGATGAATTTTAGTTCAATACCCCTCCTCTAAAGACTGCTTGTCCCCTGTGTGTATATGTACATATATATACTGTATATACACACACAGAATATATACACAAACACATTTTATCTCATCTATTATTTAATCCTAATCTACTGACATAAAATAGATTTTAGCACATTGAGATGAATGGGCTGGAAGGTGTGAGATCGGAGGTGTTTCACTAATAGAAAACGACTTGATGGATAGAATGACGCCCAAGCAGATGTCACTTAGAGGGACATCATAATCATTTCTTCCTTCACTGCCATCACAAAGGGCCTTGACAGATAGGCAAGGCTGAAAGGTTAAAGGTTTCATAAAGTAAATAACGATCGATGGGGATTAAATAAGGTTCTTCAGCACTGTTCAATGACAACGCCTCTGCAAAAGGTAAATAAGGAATTTCTGTAAAGAAGTGTCGGGAAGGATCTCGCAGTGCCTTGGCCAAACATAGATTAATGTTGACCTTTGTCTTTTATCCTCCAAGATCGGAGTCCTTCCTCAATCTAGTATCCTTTTGTTGACATGCTATAAAGCTGAACTCCAGGCAAACAGCTAAACACATAATATATATATATATGGGTGTTTTTTTTGCTACCAAAGGATTTATATTTTTGTTAATCTAGTTCTGAGATTTGCACAGCTCTGCTACACAGCACAGCCATTTCTGACAGTACATTAGATCTGGGGCAGTTTTGATCATCTGGCATTCATTTTATGGTCCAGCTCATGTCGATTCAACACTCCAATGTAGTTCTGAAGACTACATCATCAGGTTTAGGCTACTCATGCAGGTAATAGGTGGAGTCATTAGTTGATCACCCTTTGTTTTCCACCCATTATTACCCCCATGCACTGAGTAGACACGTGCAATTCGTTTCGTTTTTTTTTTAGTTTTCCGTTAAAATTCGTTATATTCGTTCATTCGTTATCGTACGAATGAACGAATGATTTGCTAAAATTTTTAACGAATTGTCGAATCGAAGAATATGAAAAACAACGAAAATCCGAAATCACCAAATTAGAAACAACGAAACTACGAAAGAAGAAAATCCGAAAAACGAAAACAGGAACAACGAAAAATCAAAATGAACGAAAAAATTCGTACATTCGTAACTTTTTTTTTTTTTCGATTCATAATTTTCCGTGTCTCTTACAATGGCGCTGCTTAATGTGCTTTGAATGGATTGAACGAAAAAATTCGTACATTCGTAACTTTTTTTTTTTGTTGAATTGGTAATTTTCTGTGTCCCTTACAATGGCGCTGCTTAACGTGCTTCGAATGGACTGAACGAAAAAATTCGTACATTCGTAACTTTTTTTTATTTTTTTTCGATTCGTAATTTTCCGTGTCTCTTACAATGGCGCTGCTTAACGTGCTTCGAATGGATTGAACGAAAAAATTCGTACATTCGTAACTTTTTATTTTTTTTTTCGATTCGTAATTTTTCCGTGTCTCTTACAATGGCGCTGCTTAACGTGCTTCGAATGGATTGAACGAAAAAATTCGTACATTCGTAACTTTTTTTTTTTTTCGATTCGTAATTTTCCGTGTCTCTTACAATGGCGCTGCTAAACGTGCTTCGAATGGATTGAACGAAAAAATTCGTACATTCGTAACTTTTTTTTTTTTTTCGATTCGTAATTTTCCGTGTCTCTTACAATGGCGCTGCTTAACGTGCTTCGAATGGATTGAACGAAAAAATTCGTACATTCGGAACTTTTTTTTTTTTTCGATTTTGTAATTTTCCGTGTCTCTTACAATGGCGCTGCTTAACGTGCTTCGAATAGATTGAACGAAAAAAATTTGTACATTCGTAACTTTTTTTATTTTTTTCGATTCGTAATTTTCCGTGTCTCTTACAATGGCGCTGCTTAACGTGCTTCGAATGGATTGAATGAAAAAATTCGTACATTCGTAACTTTTTATTTTTTTTCGATTCGTAATTTTCTGTGTCTCTTACAATGGCGCTGCTTAACGTGCTTCGAATCGATTGAACGAAAAAATTCGTACATTCGTAACTTTTTTTTATTTTTTTTCGATTCAGAATTTTCCGTGTCTCTTACAATGGCGCTGCTTAACGTGCTTCGAATGGATTGAACGAAAAAATTCGTACATTCGTAACTTTTTTTTTTGTCGATTCGTAATTTTCCGTGTCTCTTACAATGTAATAATAGCATACACATTACATAAAATTATGAATTATGCTCCGATTACGAATCTACGAAAACAATGTTACGAAAGTACGAATAAATCAATCTCACGAAAGTACGAATGTAACTAAATCTATGAAAATACGAATGCGTCCGAATTTCGAATAAACGAAAATTAAACTAATGGAAAAACTAATCAACGAAAAAATAACTCTTATGAAAATACGAATCGTTTTGAATACGAACACCGACGACTTACGAATTTACGAATCAACGGAAACGAACAGAAACAAAACTAAACACATTTTTCTGTTGTGCACATGTCTAGCACTGAGTGACACCTACCAAACGTTGTTTATAAACATTGATCAGACGGAAGATAGAGATGCAATGGGGGTTATATACGAAAGGCAAATCCACTTTGCACTACAAGTGCAAAGTGCACTTGAAATGGCACTGAAAGTGCACTTGGAAATGCAGTCGCTGTAGATCTGAGGGGTAGATCTGAAATGAGGGGAAGCTCTGCTGATTTTATCATCCAATCATGTGCAAGCTAAAATGCTGTTTTTTATTTTCTTTGCATGTCCCCCTCGGATCTACAGCGACTGCACTTCCAAGTGCACTTTCAGTGCAATTTCAACTTGTAGTGCAAAGTGGATTTTGCTTTCGTAAATAACCCCCAAAGTAACATTGTTTAGAAAGATAATACAGACAGGAGACAAAGATGCAAAGTAACATTGTTTATAAACATTGCTGAGACAGGAGATACTTTGCCACAATGTAAAGTAGTGAGTGTACAGCTTGTATAACAGTGTAAATTTTCTGTCCACTCAAAATAACTCAACACACAGCCATTGGCAACAAAAGTCAGTACACCCCTAAGTGAAAGTGTCCAAATTGGGCCCAAAGTGTCAATATTTTGTGTGGCCACCATTATTTTCCAGCACTGCCTTAACCCTCTTGGGCATGGAGTTCACCAGAGCTTCACAGGTTACCACTGGAGTCCTCTTCCCCTCCTCCATGATGACATCACGGAGCTGGTGGATGTTAGAGACCTTGTGCTCCTCCACCTTCCATTTGAGGATGTCCCACAGATGCTCAATAGGGTTTAGGTCTGGAGACATGCTTGGCCAGTCCATCACCTTTACCCTCAGCTTCTTTAGCAAGGCAGTGGTGGTCTTGGAGGTGTGTTTGGGGTCGTTATCATGTTGGAATACTGCCCTGCGGCCCAGTCTCTGAAGGGATCATGTTCTTCTTCAGTATGTCACAGTATATGTTGGCATTCATGGTTCCCTCAATGATCTGTAGCCCCCCAGTGCCGGCAGCACTCATGCAGCCCCAGACCATGACACTCCCACCACCATGCCTGACTGTAGACAAGACACACTTGTCTTTGTCCTCCTCTCCTGGTTGCCCCCACACACGCTTGTCACCATCTGACACCAAATAAGTTTATCTTGGTCTCATCAGACCACAGGACATGGTTCCAGTAATCCATGTCCTTAGTCTGCTTATCAAACTGTTTGCAGGCTTTCTTGTGCATCATCTTTAGAAGATTCAAATTTTGAATTTACTCATTTTCAAATTTAGGAATATTTGAATTTAGGAATATTTGGAAACATTTGCTAAACGGGTTTTCATTCATTTGGATATTTCCGAATTAACGAATTTGTCGAAATTTGTTTAAAATCGAATTCGGAACTAAACAAATTGCACATCACTACTGCAGATTAGACATGTGCACAACAAAAAAATGTGTTTATTATCGTTTAGTTTTTTTCGTTTCCGTTGATTCGTAACGTTTCGTACATTCGTAAGTCGTCGGTGTTCGTATTCGTAACGATTCGTACATTCGTAAGAGTTATTTTTCGTTTATTCGTTTAATTTTCGTTTATTCGTTTATTCGAAATTCGGACGCATTCGTATTTATTCGTACATTCGTAACATTCGTAGATTCGTAATCGGAGCATAATTCATAATTTTATGTAATGTGTGTGCTATTATTACATTTTAATAATTTACGAATCGAAAAAAAAAAGTTACGAATCGAAAAAAAAAAGTTACGAATGTACGAATTTTTTCGTTCAATCCATTCGAAGCACGTTAAGCAGCGCCATTGTAAGAGACACGGAAAATTACGAATCGAAAAAAAAAAAAAAAAAAAAGTTACGAATGTACGAATTTTTTCGTTCAATCTATTCGAAGCACGTTAAGCAGCGCCATTGTAAGGGACACAGAAAATTATCAATTCAACAAAAAAAAAAGTTACGAATGTACGAATTTTTTCGTTCATTTTCGTTGTTCCTGTTTTCGTTATACGGATTTTCTTCATTCGTACATTCGTTGTTTCTAATTTGTTTTTTTTTTTTCGGATTTTCGTTGTTTTTCGGATTCGTTCGATTCGAATGATTCGTTAATCGGATTCGTACGATTCGAACGATTCGTTATTCGGATTCGTTCAATTCGAACGATTCGTTCATTCGTACGAAAACAAACGATTCGTTCATTCGTACGAAAACGAACGAACGAACGAAAATAACGAAAAAAAACGAAACGAATTGCACATGTCTACTGCAGATTATAGAGGGGGGGGGATGGTGAACCCGGGTTGGTAATAGTATTGCAAGCTGGAGTTTCCAGTTTTATTACAATTTAAATACAAAGTGTCTTCTTTTAATGCAGTGAGTGTATTCCATACATGAGGGTCTTGTGCATTTAGTTACAATGTTGATGTGGACGGCAGTTGCTTTCTCCTGCTCAGCTCCAGCTTGTGATCTGTTTAAGCTATGATATTTAAAATTCACAGTGGCAATGGCTGGGGGGGTGGGGGGGGGGTCCTCTCGGATGTCTTGGTCCCGGGCATGGCTTTGTATATAGCGGTAGCTGGCCTCAGGCGCTCACACTTCAGGGAGGGAATTCAGGGGACTGGAAATACCACTCGCTGTGTAGTGCAGAAATGCCGGCAGCTCCCCCTCCGGGCGCCATTGTCCACGTTGTCCAATCAAGTAGACTTACCGAGCTGTGCTAACAGAATATTGGCTAAAAGATCATTTTTAATGTTATTGTAATAAAAAAAAAAAAAAGAACAAAATTAACCATTTGAATGCTGTTCCTGTTACATTTTTCAGGACTTGCGACTAGTTTTACAAAAGGATGGATTTTAACTGAGTTTTTAACTGAGAAGCTGAGTAGTATCCCAATTAGGGCTGAAACAACTAATCGATTAATCGACAACTAATCCATTATGAAATTAATCGATTACTATTTTCATAATCGATTAATCGGCCAGTAACATAATGGGGTTAAAAAAACAAAAATTAGCCCTTTATAGTACAAAAAGAGTAAATCGCTACTGTAAATATTACTTTCACAGTTCTACAGTAAAAAAAAATTAACCCCTTACAGTAGTGATTATCTGCTTTTTTGTACTATAAAGGGCAAATTTTAGTTTTTTTTAACCCCATTATGTTACTAAACGTCTTAGACCTGGTTCACACTTATGTGTTTTTGGTGCTTTTTGCAGAAACGCACCACAGTTCATTTAACATGGTTTCCTATGGGACACGATCACATCGAGGCTTTTTTCAGCCGCTGCGTATTTGGAAAGGGTCAGGGACTTTTTTTTTTAACGCAAAATGGTGCTTTTTTGGTTCAATATACTTCAATGGAGAAGCTGCAGAAATGCATGTAATGCGTTTTTTCAGCAATTTGTGTTTTTTAATTTGCACAACAACTAATTGGCCAAAAAAACAGTATGTCTCTTCTAATAGTATATCTCCTCTAATAGTATATACAGTATATCTCCTCTAATAGCGTATATACAGTATATCTCTTCTGTCTGTTATTCTCAGAGTGGCTTTTAATATATTGCTCCCTAACCATGGTTGGCTGTTTATATTTACCACTGCATAGAGATACAGTATTTAAGAATAGATTGCCTTTTTTAACTTTACATATTAACTAAATTATATTATTTTTTTTAAGGTTTATAACCGATTAATCGATTAATCTAATCAATAATCGGCCAACTAATCGATTATGAAAATCATTAGTTGCAGCCCTAATCCCAATAGGTCTTTTTTTTTTTTTCATTTCCAAAATTTGCACACATTACTGATGTTTAAAGAAGATCTCCATTTTTTTATTTTTTTAGAGCTGAACTTTAGGCAGATAAAAAATGCACCTTTGTATTAATTAATACATTATTAAATGTGTTTTTTTTTTTTTTTTAATGCAAGCAGCATAAGTACATGAATTTGACTTGGTGTCAGCCTCTTCCAGTCCTTAGCAGAGGCCAGATTAGGATTGGCAGAAACAGCTTAAGTAGCTAACCAGTTGTTATGCTGACAGGAGAATAGAGCAGAGTGACAGAGAGCACTGTGCTGCTTTTACTTTACTGCCCAGTCACAGGCTGGCAGTGGGTCCATACAGTCTGGGTTTAGAGGAAGTAGGTTGAATGATGCTGACCATCATTTGACCCAGGAGGCTAAGGACGGCCAGGGGCAGACTGACCATTCGACCACTCGGGCACTGCCCGAGGGCCCCCAGGCCACTAGGGGGCCCCATGAGGGTTGCCAGCCTAAGTAAATCCAGGGACATTATGTAGAAATCTTTTTTTTACATCTATTTCTGAAATGTCCCTTACCGACATCCTTTTGGTCTAAAAATCCCGAGATTATAGCTGCCCCACCTCTCCAGTACCTTCTCAGCCAATAGAAACAAGTCTGTGTATACATGTATGTGTATACTGAGTGTGTATACTGTGTGGCCCCATAATCTCTGATTGCCTGGGGGCCCCATAATCTCCTATTGCCCGGGGGCCCCATTTGTTGTCAGTCCGCCCCTGCTTGTGGCAGAAAAGAAGTACTGTGGAGGACAGCTCTGGATTGAAGGTTTTTATTTTTAAATTGTATATTATTTTTTCAACTATTTTAGGCTGGAGTTCTGGTATGGTCATGGGCAGTAAAGGGTTCTCTTTATAGGGCACCTTCCTTCCATTCATTCCACACATTTTCCCCATGCTTCCCTGCTTCTTTGTTTGCTGCCTGCAATATGCTGAGTGTACTAAATGTGCCTTGTGTGGGACAATGTCTTAGATTACATAGGGTTAGCAGCCTTCACTCTTCCCCCAAGTACTCGGGCCTAGTGACTAGCCACTCAAGCATGTGCACTGCGTCTTGTGAGAAATAGTAGAAGGTCACATGCTTCCCATACTCATAATTACTAGGGGTTTCCAAAGGTTCCAAGAGATGAATGGAGCAGCAAAAGGCGAGTTTTAGTGGGTGGAGTTGGGGTGACCTAAAAAGATTACCTAGAAGGGTTTGGTTGGGAGGGACTTCTTAGGTCATGATGATGTATTCAGGAGTGACTCTAGATCTGAAGGACTTCTTAAGTCTTGATGATGTGGTCCAGAGTGACTCTGGATCTGAGGGACTTATGCCGCGTACACACGGTCGGAATTCTCGTCGGAAAAAGCTCTGATGGTTTTCCCGTCGGAATTCCGATGGAATTTCGCTCAAACTGTCTTGCCTACACACGGTCACACCAAATTCCAACGGTCTGTAACACAGCGGCATAAAACACGTTCCACAGCACTATAAAAGGGAAGTTTAATGCTTCCGAGCATGCGTCCGAATTGTGTGTGTCGGAATTGCATACACACGATCGGAAAATCCGATAGAAAGGTTTTCCGTCGGAAAAATTGAGAACAGGCTCTCAATCCAAAGTCCGTCGGAAATTCAGACAGAAAAAGACCGATGGGCATACACACGGTCGGAAAATCCGATGAAAAGCTCCCATTGGACTGTTTCCATCGGAAATTCCGACCGTGTTTCCGCCGCATTAGGCCTTGATGAGGATGTTGTGGTCAGGATTGATTTCCGATCTGCAGGACTCTTTGGGTCTTGAGAATATGGTCCAGAGTGACTCTGGATCTGAGAGACCTCTTAAGGCTTAAAGATGTAGGTGGGAGTGACATTGGATCTTAGGAACTTCTTAGATCTAGAATATGTGGTTGGGAGTCACTCTGGATCTTAGGAACTTCTTAGGTCTTAAAGATGTGGTCGGGAGTGACTCTGGATTTGAGGGACTTCTTAGGTCTTGATGATGTGGTCGGGAGTGACTCTGGATCTTAGAGACTTCTTAGGTCTGGATGATGTGGAGAATTATAGATTAAGTAGTACAGCAGTTAGGCTGCTCCGAAACCAGGGCTACCCTCCCACCTTTAAAGGGCCCTTGGACTTAAAGTGTAGCAGAAAAATATTAGCAAAAAAAGAATGAATCAATGAGAGAGTTAGGTGCAAATGATTGTCTTTTAATATACGGTACATGTAAAATATACCATATATATATATATATATACACACACACTATATTGTCAAAAGTTTTGGGAGGCCTGCCTTTACACACACACATGAACTTTAATGTCATCCCAATCTTAGTCCGTAGGGTTCAATATTGGGTTGGCCCACCCTTTTCAGCTATAACAGCTTCAACTCTTCTGGGAAGGCCGTCCACAAGGTTTAGGAGTGTCTATGGGAATGTTTGACCATTCTTCCAGAAGCGCATTTGTGAGGTCAGGCACTGATGTTGGACGAGAAGGCCTGGCTCACAGTCTCGGTTCTAATTTATCCCAAAGGTGTTCTATTGGGTTGAGGTCCATTTCTTTATAGACCTTGCTTTGTGCACTGGTGCGCAGTCATGTAGGAACAGGAAGGGGCCGTCCCCAAACTGTTCCCACAAAGTTGGAAGCATGAAATGGTCCAAAATGTCTTGGTGTGTTGACACCTTAATTGGTCGGAAATTCCGACCACAAAATCCGTCGGATTTTTTCTGACGGATTTTGTCCGACACTGGTGTTGCATACACACGGTCGGACAAAGTTGTCGGAAAATCCGATCATTCTGAACGTGGTGACGTTTGTTGCCTACGACGGGACTACGTAGAGGCTAGTTGCCAATAGCTTTGGTCTTGTAATGTGATCTGAGCATGCGTGGCACTTTGTCCATCGGAATTCGCTACACACGATCGGAAAAAGTCCGATAGGACTTTGTTGTCGGAAAATTTGAGAGCAGGATCTCAAACTTTTTCCGTCGGAAATTCCGATGGAAAAAGTCCGATGGAGCCCACACACATGGTCCGATAGGACATTTTCCGTCGGAAAATCCGCCTGTGTGTACGGGGCATAAGAGTTCCCTTCACTGGAACTAAGGGGCCAAGCCCAACCTCTGAAAAAAACAACCCCCACACCATAATCCCCCCTTCACCAAATGATTTGGACGAGTGCACAAAGCAAGGTCCATAAAGACATGGATGAGCGAGTTTGGTATGGAGGAACTTGACTGGCCCGCACAGAGTCCTGACCTCAACCCAATAGAACACCTTTGGGATGAATTAAAGCAGAGACTGCGAGCCAGGCCTTCTCGTCCAACATTAATGCCTGACCTCTCAAATGTGCTTCTGGAAGAATGGTCAAACATTTCCATAGACACACTCCTAAACCTTGTGGGCAGCCTTCCCAGAACAGTTGAAGCTGTTATAGCTGCAAAGGGTGGGCCAACTCAATGTTGAACCCTACGGACTAAGCCTGGGATGCCATTAGTGCTTGTGAAGGCAGGCTCCCAATACATTTTACAATATAGTGTATATCTGTTAACCCTGAAACGTGTTGGCTTTCACCGTCTAATAACAGCAGCAGCAGAGTGTTGTACCACGTTCGGCATCAGCAAATGAAGAAGTTTTGGTGTAGGGTGAGACCATTAATTGGCTAACTAATTAGATGGCAGTGCAGTCTTTCAAAGCACACTGAATTCATCTTCATGCAATATCCTTTAGGCAAAATCCAAATTTCGAGTTTATAATAAAAGACCAATCAATGGCACCTAATTGCCTCATCGATTCATCCTATTTTTTGACACTACTTTTCTTCTACCTATCAAGATAATAACCTGTCACCCTGGATAGTCCCTAATTAGTAAAGATCCAGATGTTGGTGACCTTTAGGTTCTAGGATGTAGCTCTTCTGCAAATGAGACATGTACGGAGCTGGAAGGAAATGTAAGCGCAGGGCATACATGACGGGGTGGAAGGAACTATCAGACTGAAATAGGTTAAAGAGGGGTTGGGACTGTTCAGGGAAAACAAACTGGCCCCTTACCTGATTGGAGGATATTAGTGCAGGACAGGGAGGAGCTGGATAGTTAGAGAAGGGAGGAAGTAGGAGTCATCAGTTGCAGGTGGAAGTCGGTGGTGGAACGTCCCGCCCTTCCGCCCTTAAGGAGAAGTGTGGAAGTACTTCATGCAAAAGGTGTGGCGATTGGGGTCCTTGACGAAGGTACAAAAATGTAGGTATTTTGATAAAACGGTGGGACCCGTCTCAGGTATGGAGTCCTCCTGGTTTGTCTAGTTTAGTCTAGACTACCGGGTAGTAAGGTGGTAGGGGTCTGCGGTCAGTTAGTAAGTCCCCGAGACGGTGTTGCGGCTGGGGACAGAATCTAACCTACAGGTACCACAGATTCCAAAAGTTTGGATGGTGTCATCATGGATCTGCAATCTTCTTTTCATATACGGTTTATGTTTTAACCAGCCGAGATCCGCGCTATAGCCGAATGACGGCTACAGCGTGGATCCAATGTGCCGGGACTACGTCTATTGACGTAGTCCCGGCCACAAGCTGCCTGCGCGCCCCCTGAAGGGCGCGCGGCGCGCATCTGTGATCAGCGAGTCTGTGAGACTCGCTGGATCACAGATCCGAGTAAGGGGTCGATCCCGACCCCTTACCACGTGATCACTGTCAGCCAATGACAGCTGATCATGTGACAATAACAGAGCTGGTAATCGGCTTTTTTTCCTCCTCGCGCTGATAGCGCGAGGAGAAAAAAAAAAAGCCGATCACCGGCGGCAGTGAGAGGGACATCAGTCCCTCTCACTGCAATGTGCCCAGCAATGTGCCCAATACATGGTGCCCACTATTGCCTAATAAAGTGCCGCCTACCAGTGCCCACAGTGCCATCTGTCAGTGCCCACAGTGCCATCGGTCAGTGCCCACAATACCATCTGTCAGTGCCCACAGTGCCATCTGTCAGTGCCCACAGTGCCATCTGTTAGTGCCCACAGTGCCATCTGTTAGTGCCCACAGTGCCAGTGCTGCACATCAGTGTCACCTACCAGTGCTCATCAGTGTCACCTACCAGTGCTCATCAGTGTCCCCTACCAGTGCCACCTATCAGTGCCCATCAGTGCCACCCATCAGTGCCATCTATCAGTGCCCATCCGTGCCACCCATCCGTGCCACCTATCTGTGCCACCCATCCGTGCCACCCATCCGTGCCCATCAGTGCCATCTTTGCTGTCCCCATCAGTACCGACTTATCTGTCCCCACCAGTGCAGCCTATCAGTGCCCACCAGTGCAGTCTATCAGTGCCCACCAGTGCAGCCTATCAGTGCCAACCACTGCAGCCTCATCAGCGCATATCAACAAAGCAGAAAAATTACCTGTTTGCAAAATTTTATAACAAACTATTAAACATGATTTTTTTTTTTTTTTTTAATTTTCCATCTTTTTTTGTTTGTTTAGCAAAAAATAAAAACCCAAGCTGTGATTAAATACCACCAAAGGAAAGCTCTATTTGTGGGGAAAAAATGATAAAAATTTAATTTGGGTACAGTGTTGTATGACATGAAAAGCTGAAAATTGGTCTGGTCACGAGAGGGGTTTAAGTGCAAAGTAATCAGGTGGTTAAATATGTTTATAAAAGGCCAAGTGACCATTTAAATCCAACACAGTGTCCATGTCATGGGGGAAAAAGGGGAAAGGTGTTGGCAGGTACGTAATTGAGTTGGGGCAGTAAGTTATCTGTACTACCCTAGTCAGAGGCGGCTCTCTAATTAGGCAAATTAGGCGGTCGCCTTAGGCCTCGCCCCCCACATAGGGCCTCGCAGCCGCCTAATTTGCCCATACTGCAGCCTCGATGATTCACTGGGACCACCCTGCAATATGATCCATTCTTGACCCGGATTCACAGGGAATCAGAGTCCCGCAATGCCCGCGGCTTGTGCGGGGTGTCTCCATTCCCGCACGCCTCACAAGCTCCACTGTGCATTGCAGCCGGCATCTCTCCCCAGCTGTCTGACACACACAGTGCACTGCGGAGCGAACCGAACGCACTGTGCAATTCACATGTGACCTGAGTGCAGTGCAATTTCAGCCCATTCATGTCTGCAGTCTCTGACCATCTCTTGCAGTGGCAGCCCGTCCATTAGCCGGTTCACACTGATGTGATGCAGGAACCAGCGCTGGTTCCCGCATTGTATCTCTCCTGCAGGCAGTTCACACTGCCCTCTGCGAACCGCTGTGGGTGTCAATACATTGTTAATGACATTCTGATATATGGGGGGAACTCTGTGCTGACTGGGTTATATTAACCTGACCTTCATGTAAATGGAGAAATATGCATGTAACATATAATATATATGTACAAATATATATTTGATTAAGGAAGAATTGGTTAGAGAAGATTCTATAAAACGGTGAATTGATAGTTCATAGAATTGAAAACTCTTAATATATAATATGCAATTTATACAGTTAATTTTTATCGCTTGAATTATTTTTCCAGTTATGGATTTGAATGGGGCCTCATGTCTCAGATTTACCTAATGGCGCGTACACACGACCGGATTTTCCGGCAAACTAGGTCCGACGGTCTTCCGATGGACTTTCGGTGGAGTTCCGACGGACTTTCTGAACGAATGGTTTTGGCCACATACGAACGGACTTATGCCTCGTACACACGGTCGGAAACTCCGACCACAAAATCCGTCGTATTTTTTCCGACGGATTTTGTCCGACACTGGTGTTGCATACCCACGGTCGGACAAAGTTGTCGGAAAATCATTCATCATTCATTCATCATCGATCATTCTGATCGTGGTGACGTTCGTTGCGTACGACGTAACTACGTAGAGGCTAGTAGCCAATAGCTTTGGTCTCGTAATTTGATCTGAGCATGCGTGGTACTTTGTCCGTCGGAATTCTCTACACACGATCGGAAAAAGTCCGATCGGATTTTGTTGTCGGAAAATTTGAGAGCAGGATCTCAAATTTTTTTTCTGTCGGAAATTCCGATGGAAAAAGTCAGATGGAGCCCACACACGGGCGGATTTTCCAACAACATGGTCCGCTCGAACATTTTCCGTCGGAATTTCCGACCGTGTGTACGGGCATAAGTCCGTTCGTTTTGAACGTGGTGACGTAAACGGGACTAAAAAAGGAAGTTCAATAGCCAGTAGCCAATAGCTGCCCTTGTGTCGTATTTGGTCCGTCAGACCAGCACACAGACGAACGGTTTTCCCAATTTTAGTCCGTCGGAATTGAGTCCGTCGGATAGATTTGAAACATGTTCTATTTCTAGGTCCGCCAGATTTTTTTTCACCGAAAAAAACAAACGGATTAGCCCACACACGATCGGATTGTCCGACGGACTAATCCCGTCGGACCCAGTATGCCTGAAAGTCCGGTCGTGTGTACGCAGCATAATGCCCCATACACACGGCCGGATTTTCCGATGGATTCTGTCCTATCGGACAATGTTGTCGGAAATTCCGACCGTGTGTAGGCACCATCGGACAGTTTACATCGGATTGTCCGACGGACAAAGTTCTATCTCCTGCTGGATAGATTTTCCGACAACAAAGTCCGATCACACCAATTCCGATCATGTGTATCGAATTCCGACGGACAAAGTGCCACGCATGCTCAGATCACATTACAAGACCAAAGCTATTGGCTACTAGCCTCTACGTAGTCCCGTCGTACGCAACAAACGTCACCACGTTCAGAATGATCGAATTTTTCGACAACAAAGTTTGACCGTGTGTATGCAACACCAGTGTCGGACTAAATCCGTCGGACAAAATCCGATGGATTTTGTGGTCGGATTTTCCGACCGTGTGTACGCAGCATAAGGCCTCACGAAGCCTAGAGCCGCCTCTGACCCTAGTCATGACTTTTTACTTTACACCCAATCAAAAGCTCACATGCGCACCCCAAATTGGAACTTCGCATGCATCAAACTCTTGCTGTGACCATTTTTTTGCTAAAACGCTCCATAGCAGGGAGGGGGGTCTCAGAGAAACGCACATCATCTCACCTCATTTTGCGTTGCGTCCCCCTTTTGCACCTCAGCCGAGCAAGAGACGAGAGAGAAACAAACTCCTACATTGTGTTGTATTTACAATGGGGAACCAAAGGAAACAAATCTAAAGCCTTCTGACCAATCTTTCCATTCACAAATGAATGGAAGCCCCCCCCCATGGTCACGAAGGGGTTATGGTGGCTCTGCATTCCTTTCTGAGCCCCGCTTTCAGAAAACAGAGAGGAAGGAGCTTGTTGACTAGCCGACCCCCCCCCCCCCACCCTCCAGTAACATGATGAATAGTTGAAGGCCTGATTGAAAATTCTAATCACAGCTGTTCAGTCCTTTAGCTCAGCAGCCGTGACAGCGGACTCACTCCTGCTCATTGGCGTTGCCTCCATGGTGTCTCCGCTATGCACAAGGCCCTCACCGGCACACAATACATGATGGACTGGCTGCGTGGACCGCTCTCTGCTCACCACCTGCAAACTGCTTGTCTTTTCAGGGTTTTCCCGGCGCTGCGTGATATCACCATGAGCCAGAGGAGAAAGTAGTGCAGTACTGGAGCCCTCTGTTCGCTGACACACTCACCTCCCAGGAAAAAAAAATGCTGCATTATGGGAAATGTAAGTAACTCACCTCCCCTTTCTTCTTCCTTCACCTTGTAATCAGAGATGTTAAAAAAGGCAACACACTGCAGAATTTACTAAATGATATCAATAAATTTTCTCTGAAGGCATTGGGGGGTCATTTCTGTAGGAAAGAAAAAATTGCCAAGTTTAGGATTTATAAAAATAATTTTTAAAAAGTTTTGTTCTGATTGGTTGCTTTTGGCTTTCTTTACCAGACCTCGATATGCTTCTAAACCAACCAAACAAAAAAAAAATTAAGACTTTTGCCCCGAGTGGATTTTCTTTCAGAACAAACTTGGATGGTTTTTCCGACGGAGTTCCGCTCAAGCTTGGCACACAAAAGTTCGCTGAACTTTTCGACCGTCAAGAACGCGGTGACGTACAACACTACGACGAGCCGAAAAAAATTAAGTTCAATGCTTCCGAGCCTGCGTCAAATTGTTTCCGAGCATGCGTAGGAATTTTGCGCATCGGAATTTGTACAATTGGAATTTCCGATCGGAAGTTTTTCTGACCGAAAAAATTGAGAACCTTTTTCTGACCAGTAAAATTCCGCCAGCAAAAGTCCGATGGAGCATACACACGATCGCATTTTCCGACCAAAAGCTCTCATCGGACTTTTGCTGGTGGAATTTCCGATCGCGTGTACGGGGAATAAGTCGGTAACTTTGATAAGCCCATTCGTTAGATTCAACACAGTTTGGGCCAATTGGAATGGTTAAGGGGTTGTGTTTTAACACGCATGGGCCAACATGCTTAGCCACTTGACATCTGGGCCAATTCTGACATTTCTCTCCTACATGTAAAAATCATAATTCATTTTTTGCTAGAAAATTACATAGAACCACCAAACATTGTATATGTTTTTTTTTTTTGTTTTTTTTAGCAAAGACCCTAGAGCAGAGGTCTCAAACTGGTGGCCCTCCAGCTGTTGTGAAACTACAAGTCCCATGAGGCATTGCAAGACTGACAGTTACAAGCATGACTCCCACAGACAGAGGCATGATGGGACTTGTAGTTTCAAAACAGCTGGAGGGCCGCCAGTTTGAGACCCCTGCCCTAGAGAATACAATGGCGATCATTGCAACTTTTTATCTCACGCGGTATTTGCGCAGCAATTTTTCGAACGCGTTTTTTTTTTTGTAAAAGAAACAGTTTTGTGCTTTAAAAAAAGAAAAAAACAGTAAAGTTAGCCCAATTTTTTTTGCATAATGTGAAAGATGAATTTACGCCGAGTAAATAGATACCTAACATGTCACGCTTCAAAATTGCATGATGGGAATTGTAGTTCCTGAACAACTGGAGGGCCATAATTTGGAGACCCCTGCCCTGAAGGGTTCCTTTGGAGCCCATTGGCAATCACTTGGGGGACCTGAGTGGGGATCATTCCTAAAATGCAGGTTTTCTGTCGCCTCTGGTCAGCAAGTGAGGAGAATTCTTTGGAGGGGGGGGTCCCATTATTACTGATTGGTGGAGGGTGCGGTGGATTCCCCACCTCCTGTGATGTCACTGCCTTTTTGAGGGGCTATATTTCCTGAATATTGTTATAATGGTATAGGAAATTCTATATGATAATGTCTTGTGCCTTTTGCCTATTTATGTATAAGTAATCCCTACTGGATTTTGCTTAGAGTGTGGCATGAAAATAAGAGACCACTAAGGGGGTCCACAAATTGTAGACCACTAGGGGATCTGTAGAAACCCTTTTACGAGTTAACTATATGCTGACCATGTGTAGGTGTGCGTGTGTCTGTGGGGTCCCCATGCCTCATCAAGTCCTGGTCTGCATATTAACTAAGCACTGATGCAGGTGAAAACGGTATAAATATAAACTGATTATATTTATTGGTATCAACCCATTTCTACTTGATTTTACTATATTTCTGCTCCTTCCTTTTTTTCCTTCCTTCCTCCCATCCCTTTTCCTTCATTCCTTCCCCTTTTTCTTCTTTCTCCTTTTTCCTTCCTTTCCCTTTCCTTTTTCCTTCCTTCCTTTTTTCTTTCCCCTTTTCCTTCCTTCCTTCTTTCTTTCCCCTTTTCTTTCCCTCCATTTTCTCTTCCTCCTTTCCTCCCCCTTTTCTTTTCTTCCTTTTTTCCTTCCCCTCTCTTCCTCGTTTCCTTTTTTCCTTCCCCTTTTCCTTCCTTCCTTCCTTCTTTCTTTCCCCTTTTCCCTCCCTCCTTGTTTCCTTCCTCTTTTCTCCCCCTTTTCTTTCCTTACTTTTTTCCTTCTCCTTTATCCGACTTCCTTTTTTCCTTCCCCTCTTCCTTCCTTTTTTCTTTCCCCTTTCCCCTTTTACCTCCCTCCTTCCTCTTTTCCTCCCCCTTTTTCTTTCCTTACTTTTTTCCTTCCCCTTTACCCTACTTCCTTTTTTCCTTCCCCTCTTCCTCGTCCCTTTTTTTCCTTCCCATTTTCCTCCCTCCCTTTCTTTCTTTCTTCCTTCCTTTTTCCCTTCCCTATTTCCTTTTTTTTTGTCCTTCCTTCTTTTGCAATATTTAAAATTTTCATGTAAGAAATACTGCATATGGACACTTTTTTATATATAATTTTTTTTTTTTTTTTTACGGTTAAAGAGGTTGTAAACTCTGACAAAATCAAACAAAAAAAACCCAGTAAGACAAAGGCCTAATGAGCTAGTATGCATACTAGCTCATTATGAAATACTTAGAATGAAGCTGTTGCAGCGGCTCCCGCACACCGCTGAGAAGGCTGACATTTTCCCTGGAGCTTCTTCCATGTTCACAGGCTTCGGCGCTGTGATTGGCCAGACCCGTGATGACGTCACTCTCGCGCATGAGCGTGGGGGCGGCCATTCATGGCACGGGGATCTGAAAGAAATGGCACCCATGGCCCTTCCTTCAGAGCACATACACCAGTGGTGTCACTGGCTGCATTTAATGTACATATCTCCTAAACAGTACACGTTTAGGAAAAAGAAGCAGAGGAAGTTTACTTCCCCTTTAAAAGATACTTTGTATTTTTATATGCATTCAGTAGATGGGGCTTTCAGTTCCTTTTAAATATTTTCCAGTTTCTCCTTAGCTACTTTGTTGTAAAAAGATTACAACTCATTACCTCAAGCTGAAATTAACACGTGTAAATTAATTTAAGTAAAGGCTCTTTTCTCCTTCTCTTCCTTCTGAACGGCTTCCTCCAAGATTTCAGTAAGAAAGAGAGAAGCTGAAAGGAAACCGCTTCTACTCTGTTTTATCTTTAGAAAATTATTTATGTAACTATAAAAATTAAAAAAAAAGGGACAATATTAAACAAAATTAAAAACAAAACATTTAAATACAGTTTATTTAGAAGTTTATTTAGAAGTCAGGGATCAATGTAGAGGAACAGCAAGCAGGATCTGGAGCCAGAAGGGATGTCAGCAAAGCCAGTCTTTAAACAGGAACACAGGAGATGGTTTCTTGTGATGTTGACCAAGGTGAAGGCGGAGCTCCTCTGGACTGGATAGCTTAAGTAGGCAGGACTGACGAGCAGGATATCATCAACAGCTGAGTAACTGTGGAGAGAGATAAGAGCTGGCAATTAGCCAACAGCTGAGCGACCAGCTTAGAGAAGGAAGAGCTGAGCCCAGCCCTGACACCTTCAGGCTTTAGGCTCAGGCTTTTAGGCAGGCCGGCCTGTGCCCAGAGGGAGTAAACAATGCCCAATCTTTGGTATTAGGGGGAGAAATAGTTGGTGTCAGTGGGAGGAATTAAGCCCCATCGTTGGTGTTAGTGGAAGGAATAGTGCCCCATTGTTGGTGTCAGTGTCAGGAATGATGCCCCATTGTTGGTGTCAGTGTCAGGAATGATGCCCCATTGTTGGTGTCAGTGGCAGGAATAATGCCTCAAGGGCTGTATAATTGTTAATAGCTATTCACCTATATCATATTTTAGTAGTTGACTCTCTTAGAAATAATTTTAAACCCCATTTGTAAAATTCTGTGATATGTGAACAAATATAAATAAGAAACTGCATCTCCTTAACATTCCAGGGCATTAGATTATAGCGGTGCCCATAATTAGAAAAGATACATTTTATAAAAATAAAAAGTTCATTCATATAAAATTAAAACTAATTTGGGTTAAAAAAAAATCTGAGAATAATATTTATCACATTAGTGGTCACTGGTGTCCGTATATAGAAAGTGATCAGTGCTTGATATCAGATCCCAACATGTTTCGCCAACATTGACTTCTTCAGGGGATTTCTAAGGACCACCAAGCCAATGTTGGCGAAACATGTTGGGATCTGATATCAAGCACTGATCACTTTATATATACGGACACCAGTGACCATTATTGCGGTATGTATTATACTCAGATTTTTATTTGAACCCAAATTTGTTTTAATTTTATTAGAATAAACTTTTTATTTTTTTTAAATGTATCCTTTTTAATTGTGGGCACTGCTATAATCTCAATCATCATGTTGCTGTCATTTTCAATTCAATAGGGATGAGGTGCCGGATATCATATTGTTATTCGTTCTGCTACTCAAGCTAACATAAAATAATGCAAAATAATATTAAAATAATACCAAAAAATGGAAATAAATTGAAAGGTGTGCTGTCCCTTAAAATTACAAGCATCCGCGATTGCTGATGTTTGTAATTTAAAGGGACAGTGCACCTTTTAAATTGTTTTCCATCTCTTAGGCCCCATACACACGGTCGGATTTTCCGACGGAAAATGTCCTATCGGACAATGTTGTCGGAAATTCCGACCATGTGTAGGCTCCATCAGACTTTTTCCGTCGGATTTCCCGACGGACCAAGTTTTATCTCCTGCTCTCAAATTTTCCGACAACAAAGTCCTATCGGACTTTTTCCGATCGTGTGTAGCGAATTCCGACGGACAAAGTGCCACGCATGCTCAGATCACATTACAAGACCAAAGCTATTGGCTACTAGCCTCTACGTAGTTCCGTCGTACGCAACGAACGTCACCACGTTCAGGATGATCGGATTTTCCTACAACATTGTCCGACCATGTGTGTGCAACACCAGTGTCGGACAAATTCCGTCGGAAAAAATCCGACGGATTTTGTGGTCGGAATTTCCGACCGTGTGTACGGGGCATTAGAAACAAGTAAGCCAGACGTTTACCAGCTATACCGGGACGTATAGTTCCTCAACGTCTGGAAGGCTGATGGGTGATGGAGCAAAAAAAATTAGATAAAAATGTTGCAAGCATTTCATTCAAGGATAATCTATTTGGCAAATGTCTGTTCTGATTTTGCCACAGAGTCTAGAAGCAATTTTTTAACCTAATAAAATGGAAACATTGGAATTGACAAGCGATACAGTCCATTTAGCTTGCCGAGTCTGCCAATTTCACCTAATTACTTTGATTGCGTGCCGGCGCTTGTTACACAGGAGAACTTTGTGCGGCTTAATCTTTGAAATCTCTGAAAATTTTAAATTCTCATTTCATTCTGTGACTGTGCAGTTCTTCTTCCTTAGGTCTGCTTGGGACTTGGGAGGCAGGATGTGGACAGGAAACATCTCTGTCAATTGTAACCAGGGCCGGGACAAGGGGTGGGCAGGAGGGGCGGTTGCCCTGGGCACTGTGGTATCATGTAAGGTGGGGGGGGCACCACAAGGAGATTAGGAGGAGGGAATTTGTGTTGAAAAGGGGAATTTGAGGGGCTTCAGGGGGTAAGAATTGTTTTAGGCGGGCAAATTTAGGGAGGGTGTGCTAGGAGTTGTGATTTGGGGGGGATTTGTGTTGGGAGTGGGGATGGGACACATAATGCCCATACATCTTGGGGGGGGGGCAATTTGGCATGTTCGCCCTGGGCTCTAAATGACCTTGTCCCGCCACTGATTGTGACTTAAAGGTTCTGCTGCGATTTGATCCATGTGACCTGGATCCTCAGCCTGGGCAGGACCAAGGGGTGGGCAGAAGAAGCGGTTGCATTGGGCACTTCAGCAGGAGGGGACGCTTTGATGATAGTACATAGCTCATGGGGAGGGGCTCCTTGGTCTTTTCACATTCGGTGCTAAAGGACTTTGTACCAGCAGTGTTTTTTCAGCAGAGTCTTCAGTCAAGGCAATTGACATCTCCACTGACATTGGTGCCTCCAATGATTCATAAAGATCAGAGTCGACACCATTACCTGGCAGAATATTGATGGGGCTACTCTGTCCAAATTTACTCAATGTTTGGTCAAACACAAGGCCAGCGGGTCGAATCATGCCGTCCAAACCATTTCAAGTGGCCCTCACACCTCTCCTGCAGCATCCCCGTCATTTCTGCCCCCACCTCGTCTCAGCAGTCGTCAACAGAGAGGGGGACAGAACTCCTCCTCCAGATCTTGCGCTTTTCCATGCAGTCGTAGAGAGGCTCATCTCTGTCCCCACCCACCATTACCCTTCTCAGCATTCGGCAGCAGAGAGAAGGACAGAACTCCTCCTTCAGATCCTGCATCTCTCTGTGCAGCTGCAGCACCCCCTCGTCTCCTCCTCTCCTGTTCTCAGCATTCAGCAGGCTCCAGCAGCTGACTCCAGCACTCCTCTGGTCCTTCTCCAGACCCTGCGCTTTCTGCTTCCCAGCTCCACCCCCAGCTCTTCCTAGAAGCAGGACAACGTAAGGGGGGTGGGGGGAGTCTTGACATCTGATATAAAGGGGAGTGGGATGCTTTATATATCTGGTCTTACAGATCCAACTGGCCCTCCTGCTGGAAGGTGAATCTCCGCCCCTATCTCAAGTCTTCTGCAGACTCTAACAGGTTTTCTTCTAAGATTGCCCTGTATTTGGCTCCATCCATCTTCCCATCAACTCTGACCAGCTTCCCTGTCCCTGCTGAAGAAAAGCATCCCCACAACATGATGCTGCCACCACCATGTTTCACGGTGGGGATTGTGTGTTCAGGGTGATGTGCGGTGTTAGTTTTCCGCCACACATAGCGTTTTGCTGTTAGGCCAAAAAGTTTAGTTTTGGTCTCATCTGACCAGATCACCTTCTTCCACATGTTTGCTGTGTCCCCCACATGGCTCCTCACAAACTGCAAACAAGACTTCTTATGGCTTTCTTCTTGCCACTCTTCAATAAAGGCCAGATTTGTGGAGTACACAAGCTTTTGAAACTAAGGGCCTGTTTACTATCCTTCAGACTTTTTAGAGGGGATGGACTGTGGCCAGTGGACTTCCTATGGCTTTCTTTCAATAAGGTCAGATTTGTGGAGAACACGACTAATAGTTGTCCTGTGTACAGATTCTCCCCCCTGAGCTGTGGATCTCTGCAGCTCCTCCAGAGTTACCATGGGCCTCTTGGCTGCTTCTCTGATGAATGCTCTCCTTGCCCGGCCGGTCAGTTTAGGTGGACGGCCATGTCTTGGTTGGTTTGCATGATGGATTGAACAGAGCTCAGTGAGATGTTCAAATCTTGGGATATTTTTTTATAACCTAACCCTGCTTTATACTTCTCTACAACTTTATCCCTGACCTGTCTGGTGTGTTCCTTGGCCTCCGTGATGCTGTTTGTTCACTAAGGTTCTCTAACAAACCTCTGAGGGCTTCACAGAACTGCTGCATTTATACTTAGATTAAATTACACACAGGTGGACTCTATTTACTAATTAGGTGACTTCTGAAGGCAATTGGTTTCACTAGATTTTGGTTAGGGGTGTCAGAGTAAAGGGGGCTGAATACAAATGCAGATACAACCGGCCCTTTTGAGGGCAACCACAATGCTGATGCGGCCCGCAAAAAAATTGGGGGTGTCTTACTCGATTTTTTTGCGGGGCCGCATCAGCATTGTGATTGCCCTTAAAGGGCCGGTTGTATCTGCATTTGTATTCAGCCCCCTTCACTCCGATACCCCTAACTAAACTCTGAGCTAAACCTATAAAAAATGTTGAAAACCATTTATCATTTTCCTTCCACGTCACAATTATGTGCCACTTTGTGTTGGTCGATCACATAAAATCCCAATAAAATACATTTACGTTTTTGGTTGTAACATTAGAAAAATTAGGAAAATTTCAAGGGGTATGAATACTTTTTCCAGGCACTGTAACTTCAGCTGTCTAAATATAATGAGCTTTTCCCAAAGATGACCTATACTTGAAATTTTTCTTTTTTTTTTCTTGGACTGTATTGCCAAGGTTTGTGACAGGTTTTGCGTAGAATACGTGGAGAAGCAGAGACCGTATCCCTATTCCTCCACTGATCCCAGGAAAATCATATTATGCACAGTTAGGATAACAAAACAACGACTCGGATTGTGATCCGTTCTCTATGCATGAATTAATACAGCGGGGACATCGCTGCTATCCTCCAACCTCAATCGCAGCCGAGTGAATGATTAATGTCATAACCAAGCCACAGCTAATTAAAATTTAAAGAACTTTCTGTATGCAAGTAACTCAGAAGGGAGTGAAAGAGATTTAAAATGAAGGATTCTGGGAGGTCTGCAGGGCCTTTCTATGAAATTGGGAATTAGATGGACTGAAAAAAGGGGCCCTATTCACAATTCAAGACAGTAAAAGGAAACTTTTTGTTAGTTTTGGAGGACGTGTGGAAGGGTGACTTCGCTGTCCGCTCCAGGGGAGATTCACCTTAGTCCTGGTCACCATTAAGGATGGGCCTGATGTTCCAGTCGAATGTAAGTTCGATTCGAACATAGGGTGTTCGCCTGTTCGCCAAATAGCAAACAATTTGGGGTGTTCGCTGCAAATTCGAAAGCTGCGGAACACCCTTTAAAAGTCTATAGGGGGAAATCCAAAGTGCTAATTTTAATGGCTTATATGCATGGTATTGTCATAAGAAGTGTTTGGGGACCCGGGTCCTGTCCCAGGGGACATGTATCAATGCAAAAAAAAGTTTTAAAAATGCCTGTTTCTTCGGGAGCAGTGATTTTAATAATGCTTAAAGTGAAACAATAAAAGTGAAATATTCCTTTAAATTTCGTGCCTGGGGGGTGTCTATAGTATGCCTGTGAAGGGGCGCATGTTTCCCGTGTTTAGAACAGTCCGAGAGCAAAATTACATTTCTAAAGGAAAAAAAGTAATTTAAAAGTACTCATGGCTATAATGAATTGTCGGTCCCGGCAATACCCATAAAAGTTCATTGATAAAAACAGCATGGGATTCCCCCACAGGGAACCCCGAACCAAAATTTAAAAAAAAAATGGTGTGGAGTCCCCCCAAAAATCCATACCAGACCCTTTATCTGAGCACGCAACCTGGCAGACAGCAGGAAAAGAGGGGGGGGGCGGGAGAGTGCCCCCCTCCTAAACCGTACCAGGCCACATGCTCTCAACATTGGGAGGGTGCGTTGGAGTAGCCCCCCAAAGCACCTTGTCCACATGTTGATGGGGAGAAGGGCCTCATCCCCACAACCCTTGCCTGGTGGTTTTGGGGTCTGCGGGCAGGGGGCTTATCGGAATCTGGAAGCCCCGTTTAACAAGGGAAAAAGAAAAAAAATGCAAGCCGCCTACGATCTGCCTCCATGGGAGGCACCCGCCGTAATGATGGGGTCTCTTAGGTGACAGTTCTTTTATAACTGAGGGTGGGGCCACACAATGACATCGCCGGGTGACCCCGCCCCCCTCTGATGCATGGGGACATCCCTATGGCTTTCCTGTAGTGTCAGAGGGGGCGGGGTCACTCGGTTATGTAACTGGGTGGCCTTGCCCCCTCTGACACAATGGGAACACCTATCTCTACCTCTCATCTCTGGGAAAGGAAGTCAAGAAAAATCTCCCATGCACAATTTTAGAGTGTGACCTGCTTGGTATCTATTTACTCAGTGTAACATCATCTTTTATATTTTACAAAAAAAAGTGGGTGATGTATTGTGTTTTTTTGCATTAAAATAAAAAAAGTGTATTTTTTCCCCCCAAAAAATAGCGTTTGAAAAACAGCTGTGCAAATTCAGTTTGACATAAAAAAAATTGCAACACCCACCAATTTATTCTCTAGGGCCTCTGCTTTAAAAAATATATATTTGGGGGTTCTAAGTAATTTTCTAGCAAAAAATACTGATTGTTACATGTGAACAAAACGTGCCAGAATGGTTAAGAATACACATACTTGGATTGAGTTTTTTATTTTGTTTAACCACTTCAGCCCCGGAAAGGATTTACCCCCTTCCTGACCAGACCATTTTTTGCGAGACAGCACTGAATCACTTTAACTGACAATTGTGCAGTTGTGCGACGCTATATAAAAAAGAAATTAACGTAATTTTTTTCCCACAAAAGAGCTTTCTTTTGGTGGTATTTGATCACCTCTGCGGTTTTTATTTTTTTGCGCTATAAATAAAAAAAGAGCGACAATCTTGAAAAAAAAAATGTAAATTACATTTTTTTAAATTTTTGCTATAATAAATATGGAAAAAAAAATGTAAAAAAACACATTTCTTCCTCAGTTTAGGCCGATATGTATTCTTCTACATATTTTTGGTAAAAAAAAAAAATCCCAATTAGTGTATATTGATTGCTTTGCACAAAAGTTATTGCGTCTGCAAAATAGGGGATAGATTTATGGCATTTTTATTTTTTTCCTAGTAATGGCGGTGAGCAGCGATTTTTAGCGGGACTGTGACATTGCGGCGGACAGATCAGACACTTCTGACACTTTTTTGGGACCAGTAACATTTATACAGCGACCAGTGCTATAAAAATTCACTGATTACTGTATAAATAACACTAGCAGGGAAGGGGTGAACACTAGGGGGCGATCAAAGGGTTAAATGCTCCCTAGGGAGGTGTTTTCTAACTGTGGGGGGAGGGGACTGACTGGTAGTAGAGAGAGATCGCTCTTCCTAATCACTAGAAACAGCAGATCTCTCTCTACTCCCCTGACAGAACAGGGATCTGTCTGTTTACACTGGCAGATCCCCGTTCTGCCTCTCTGTGGAGCAAGCGCGAGCGGCCCGCTGATTGGCTCCCCCCGCCAGCGAATGGGTACGTGCCCGCACGTGCCCAAAGATCGCTGTGTATGCGCCCGACTTACAATGATTGGCAATTTGCGCAGGAGAGCCAACCTGCCGCAGTACAACTGCGGCGGCTGCTCTGGAAGCTGTTAACCATTGTTTAGTGTCACTTTAATAGCCATCAGATGGAGCTGATGATCATAGAAAATAAATACTTATTTACTATGATCCATGGCTCCATCTGGAGGCCATTATGTTGCATTCTCCCAAATCTTTATGAATGATAAAGATTCGACCTGGAGAGAGTATAGCCTAATAACCTTCGATTTTTCCCCATTCACACAGCACGAGTGTCCATAAAGATTCACCGGGGGAAAAAGCTCCTTCATATTTTAGGTACACTCTTTAATCACAACAGAACATGCAATGTTTGAGATATCTCCTTTTGATAATATAGGCAGGTGTGTCTCTTACCCTAGCGGGCATAATACTCGGAGGCTGCTCGCCCCCCCTCCCCCCCCTCCACAGAGGCACGTATTGATCTTGTGCTAACACACTCTGGAGTGGAGTTCCTTGGCTGGATTTATAAGCTGTTATTTCCACAGCAAAACAGTAATTATTTGCGCATTTCTGCTGCCCGTCAATTCTCTCCTCAATAGCCGGGATTATTAAAACACTAATACATTCTGTTCTGAAGTGTGTCATTACAAGCAGCTCGCACATTCTGCCGGAGAGTCGGGGAAAGCTTTTTTGATTTTGTTCCTGAGGTTAGTTATAAAAAAACGAATAATAATAAGGTATTTAGTAAAGAAAATAAACAGCTATTAAGCTGCAGCTGGAGAGGAAAAGAACGGACGCCATGGGGCTGATTCAATAAAGATAATGAATAAGAGCATGGATGGTAGGCTTGCATGGCGGCTCGTATGGCGGTGCGGATATATGTGATCCATGAACTCATCTCTCACTCTGTCCAGGGACTACATCCCCTACAAATCTCAGTTCCTCCAAAGAGACTCTTGTTGTCCCAGGATGCACAGCAGTTGATATCCCCTTCCTCTGTGTTCTCCTGGTTGTCCCAGGATGCACAGCAGTTGATATCCCCTTCCTCTGTGTTCTCCTGGTTGTCCCAGGATGCACAGCAGTTGATATCCCCTTCCTCTGTTTTCTCCTGGTTGTCCCAGGATGCGCAGCTGTTGATATCCCCTTCCTCTGTGTTCTCCTGGTTGTCCCAGGATGCACAGCAGTTGATATCCCCATCCTCTGTGTTCTTTTCGTTGTCCCAGGATGCACAGCAGTTGATATCCCCATCCTCTGTGTTCTCCCGTTTGTCCCAGGATGCACAGCAGTTGATATCCCCATCCTCTGTGTTCTCCTAGTTGTCCCAGGATGCACATCAGTTGATATTCCCATCCTCTGTGTTCTCCTAGTTGTCCTAGGATGCACAGCGGTTGATATACCTTCCTCTTTGTTCTCCTAGTTGTCCCAGGCTGCACAGCAGTTTATATCCCCTTCCTCCGTGTTCTCCTAGTTGCCCCAGGATACACATCAGTTAATATCCCCATCCTCTGTGTTCTCCTAGTTGTCCCAGGATGCGCAGCAGTTGATATCCCCTTCCTCTGTGTTCTCCTGGTTGTCCCAGGATGCGCAGCAGTTGATATCCCCATCCTCTGTGTTCTTTTCGTTGTCCCAGGATGCACAGCAGTTGATATCCCCATCCTCTGTGTTCTCCCGTTTGTCCCAGGATGCACAGCAGTTGATATCCCCATCCTCTGTGTTCTCCTAGTTGTCCCAGGATGCGCAGCAGTTGATATCCCCATCCTCTGTGTTCTTTTCGTTGTCCCAGGATGCACAGCAGTTGATATCCCCATCCTCTGTGTTCTCCCGTTTGTCCCAGGATGCACAGCAGTTGATATCCCCATCCTCTGTGTTCTCCTAGTTGTCCCAGGATGCACATCAGTTGATATTCCCATCCTCTGTGTTCTCCTAGTTGTCCTAGGATGCACAGCGGTTGATATCCCCTTCCTCCGTGTTCTCCTAGTTGTCCCAGGATGCACAGCAGTTGATATCCCCTTCCTCCGTGTTCTCCTAGTTGTCCCAGGATGCACAGCAGTTGATATCCCCTTACTCCGTGTTCTCCTAGTTGTCCCAGGATGCACAGCAGTTGATATCTCCATCCTCTGTGTTCTCCTAGTTGTCCCAGAATGCACAGCAGTTGATATCCCCTTCCTCTGTGTTCTCCTGGTTGTCCCAGGATACACATCAGTTAATATCCTTTCCTCTGTGTTCTCCTAGTTGTCCCAGGCTGCACAGCAGTTTATATCCCCTTCCTCCGTGTTCTCCTAGTTGCCCCAGGATACACATCAGTTAATATCCCCATCCTCTGTGTTCTCCTAGTTGTCCCAGGATGCGCAGCAGTTGATATCCCCTTCCTCTGTGTTCTCCTGGTTGTCCCAGGATGCGCAGCAGTTGATATCCCCATCCTCTGTGTTCTTTTCGTTGTCCCAGGATGCACAGCAGTTGATATCCCCATCCTCTGTGTTCTCCCGTTTGTCCCAGGATGCACAGCAGTTGATATCCCCATCCTCTGTGTTCTCCTAGTTGTCCCAGGATGCACATCAGTTGATATTCCCATCCTCTGTGTTCTCCTAGTTGTCCCAGGATGCACAGCGGTTGATATACCTTCCTCTTTGTTCTCCTAGTTGTCCCAGGATGCACAGCAGTTGATATCCCCTTCCTCCGTGTTCTCCTAGTTGTCCCAGGATGCACAGCAGTTGATATCCCCTTCCTCTGTGTTCTCCTAGTTGTCCCAGGATACACAGCAGTTGATATCTCCATCCTCTGTGTTCTCCTAGTTGTCCCAGGATGCACAGCAGTTGATATTCCCTCCCTCTGTGTTTTCCTGGTTGTCCCAGGATACACATCAGTTGATATCTCCATCCTCTGTGTTCTCCTAGTTGTCCCAGGATGCACAGCAGTTGATATCCCCTTCCCCCGTGTTCTCCTAGTTGTCCCAGGATACACATCAGTTGATATCCCCATCCTCTGTGTTTTCCTGGTTGTCCCAGGATGCACAGCAGTGGATATCCCTTCCTCTGTGTTCTCCTAGTTGTCCCAGGCTGCACAGCAGTTTATATCCCCTTCCTCTGTGTTCTCCTGGTTGTCCCAGGATGCACAGCAGTTGATATCCCCTTCCTCTGTGTTCTCCTGGTTGTCCCAGGATGCACAGCAGTTGATATCCCCATTCTCAGTATTCTCCTGGTTGTCCCAGGATGTGCAGCTGTTGATATCCCCTTCCTCTGTGTTCTCCTGGTTGTCCCAGGATGCACAGCCGTTGATATCCCCTTCCTCTGTGTTCTCCTAGTTGTCCCAGGATGCACAGCAGTTGATATCCCCATCCTCTGTGTTCTCTTGGTTGTCCCAGGATGCACAGCAGTTGATATCCCCTTCCTCTGTGTTCTCCTAGTTGTCCCAGGATGCATAGCAGTTGATATCTCCTTCCTCTGTGTTCTCCTAGTTGTCCCAGGATGCACATCAGTTGATATCCCCTTCCTCTGTGTTCTCCTGGTTGTCCCAGGATGCACAGCAGTTGATATCCCCATCCTCTGTGTTCTCCTGGTTGTCCCAGAATGCACAGCAGTTGATATCCCCTTCCTCTATATTCTCCTGGTTGTCCCAGGATGCACAGCAGTTGATATCCCCTTCCTCTGTGTTCTCCTGGTGGTGGGCGGGGCTTCTCACCAGCTCTCTGCCTCTCCACAGATGGTACATTGATGTTTAATGTGTACGGTGCAGTTCTAGTCCACCATTCGTGCTGCACATTCATGTAATGCCGCCCAGTACCGGAACAAGGTCACCTAGTGCCAAACTGCAACTCCCAAACCCCCACCCAAATTGATATGTGGGCCTCATGTCTCATCTAACCCCCCCCCCCCCCTCCAAACAAATCCAGCACTAATCTGCACGCTCATCTCTCAAGCATAAGTTGCACCTGCAAGCCAAAATTCTCCCCCCAAAAAAATTCAAAAAGTCCCCCTCCTCCCATTTCAAATTCATCCTCCCCGCACCAACCATTGCCCCTGCACCTCCCTTCCTGGTTCAAATTTCCTCCATCCCCCCTTCAAGCACAAGTCCCCCCCCCCAAAAAAAAACCCTACAAGCACAAATCTCCCCACTAGAATAAATTATGCCCCCCCAGCACAAATCCCCCCCCCAAACCCTTCTCCCAAATTCCCACTTCCTCCAGAGAAAAGTTAACCCGCATATCTCTTTCCCTCTCCCCTCCTCAAATCACACTTCCTAGCCCCTTCATCACCCTTCCTGAATCCCCCCTACTAGAACAAATTCTCTCCTCCCTGCTAGCACAAATCCTCTCCCCTGACAGATCCCCCCTTCCAGCACAAATCCCCCTCCCCTAAAAGAAAAAGTTAACCTCCCCCACCAAATTCTTACTTCTAGCACAAATCCTCCCCTCCAAATCACCGCTTCTAGCACAAATACCACCATCCCATCCAAATCTACTCTCCTAGTACAACCCTCCCCCCCCCCCCATAAAAATAAAATCACCCCTCCTAGCACAAATTGCCCCCCACCCCAATTTTCCGTGAGAGCAACTCCCCCTTCCCAGCAACCCCCCAATCCCCCTGCTTAGCACATATCCTATTCCTCCTCCCTGTACAAATCCCCTTTCCCTTCCTAAATCTTTTCCCCCAGCACCCTCTCCCCTACCCCACACACACAAAAAATTAACCCCTCCTAGTCCTAGCACAAATTGTCTCCACAAATTCCCCTCCCCCAGCAAAAAGTCCTCCCATCAAATCTGTACTTCGAACTCCCCTCCAAATCCCCCCTGCTAGCACAAATACCCTTCTCCCACCCAAATCAACCCTCGTAGCACAAACCCTACAACCAAATCATCCCTATCACCCCATTAGCAACCCCCCCAATCACAAATCCTCTCCTCCCAGCACAAATCCACACACCCCTCCCAAATCTCATCTCCCAGTACAAAATCCATCCCCCCACAATCCCTCCTCTCAGCACAAATCCTCTTCTCCCCTTCCCAAATCTCCCCACCCAGTACAAACCAACCCCCCCCCAAACCCCCCACCCTCTAGCTCAAATGCTCCCACACTCCCCCCTATCCCCCCTCCTAGCAGAACCCCCCCCCCCAAAAAAAAAATCACCCTTTCAGCACAAATCCCTTCCCCCCTCCAAATCTCCCTTCCTAGCATATGTTCTCATCCCCAGCACGTATGATTTTTACCCCCCCCCCCTCCCATTGTGTCCCCAGTACAATTCCCCTCTTTTTCCCTAAAACGAACAGACCTCAGATGCAGTGCGGAGCCCCCTTCCCAAACCACAGCATATGAAAATTGGCTATGTCCGTTGGCCATGGCCACAATGGGCATATAGAAAGCAGGCAGACTGCAACCCAAAGAAACATTTTGGCTCTTGTGTCCTATTAGCCTAGGTTTCCACTATTGTGACCGGAAAGTCACGCAATTTTTTTTAATCGATTTTTACCGCCATGTTGGTGTGCTTTTGATGTGACTTAAAGCAATGCCCGTGTATTCTTGAGGTCTGTGGACCTCAAGTTGCATCAAGAAAAACAGAAATGGAAGGCGCACACACCTAGTGCATTACCAAAGATAATTTAATAATAAAAATGTTTTATATAAAAGTGGGTACTCACAAAATGCAACTGACAAAAGGCCATAAAAACAATGCATGGACATGCACAGATCACGGGGTACATCTGACGCATTTCGGGGGCGCAACCCCCTTCCTCAGAGCTCAGAGCCTAGCTCTGAGGAAGGGGGTGCGCCCTCGAAACACGTCGGCTGTACCCGTGATCTGTGCATGTCCATGCATTGTTTTTATGGCCTTTTGTCAGTTGCATTTTGTGAGTACCCACTTTTATATAAAACATTTTTATTATTAAATTATCTTTGGTAATGCACTACCCTGTTTCCCCAAAAATAAGACCTAGCGTGATTGTCGGTGATGGCTGCATTATTAGCTCTACCCCCCAAATAATCCCTACCCTGTTTCCCCCGAAAATAAGCCCTACCCTGAAAATAAGACCTACAAGGGCTTTAATTAGGGCTTATTTGGGGATAGGGCTTATATTGCAGCCATCCCCGACAATCACGCTAGGTCTTATTTTCAGGGAAACAGGGTAGGTGTGCGCGCCTTCCATTTCTGTTTTTCTTGTAGTCCTTTCATATTACCCCATCTGAGGAAGGCAGCATCCACACAATTTTGTATACGATTATATACCTTTCACACCACCATTTCATTTGATATCTGTTACTCCACACCTTGGAAGACCTATTAGTGCTGGAAGTGACTGTGGTTCAAGTTGCATCAAAGTGGGACCAAAGTAGGGCAGGGAATACTTTGAAGTCGCTGAGACTTGGAAGTCCCACAGATATGAACGGTACCCATTGGAAACCATGGGGTGCGACTCGTCATGCGACTTTGCAGTGCTAGTGGAAACGTAGCCTAATGCCCCGCACACACGGTCGGAAATTCCAACGGAAAATGTCCGATCGGACCATGTTGTCGGAAAATCCACCCGTGTGTGGGCTCCATCGGACTAAATTTCGACGGAAAAAATTTGAGATCCTGCTCTCAAATTTTCCGACAACAAAATCCGATCGGACTTTTTCCGATCTTGTGTAGAGAATTCCGACGGACAAAGTGCCATGCATGCTCAGATCAAACTATGAGACCAAAGCTATTGGCTACTAGCCTCTACGTAGTTCCGTCATACGCAACGAACGTCACCACACTCAGAATGATCGGATTTTCCGACAACTTTGTCCGACCGTGTGTATGCAATACCAGTGTCGGACAAAATCCGTCGGTAAAAAAAAAATCCGACAGATTTTGTGGTCGGAATTTCCGACCATGTGTACGGGGCATTAGAGTCCATTCACTTAAAGGAGGTCAACCCGGTCGGACGATGCTGCACAGGTGAGTTAGAAAGACTCTTGGCGTTTCCATTACAGTGAATGGCGCGGCAGTGCACCAACGCACCTAACGTGTGTTATAGCGACATATTGGTGTGAATTGGCCATTTAAAGTATGTCTACAACCAAATATTTTTTTACATTTTTATACATTTTGGTTGCAGTAGGGAACGGTTAGAAGTTAGAACCCTTTTGTGTTTTCAATCCGTCTTTGAGAGATTGGGTTCATCATTTCTGAAGGACTCTTTTCTTGCCCAGATGGGACGGCTTGACTGTCAGACAAATAATGAGGTTGGTAATGTGTAGCAGTTGCTGGTCTCTGTCTGATGAATGTGTTCTGATCACACGTGTGTCGTATGATGAAGATCACATTGAGAGGATGGCGCCAGGCTATGCCAGGTCACCTTGAACTGTAGTCTGAACTGTCTAAGCCTTCTGTTCGTCTCCTGGGCTTTCCAGGGCTCATGGGATGTGCCGATTAGTCATCTTAGGCTTTGATCACACCTATCCATAGCTCCCAACTGTCGCTGATTTCGAGGGACTGTCCCTGATTTGGAGCAATGTCCCTCTGTCCCTCTTTCCTCCTCATTTGTCCCTCATTTTGGTCTGATCTATATAGATGTATATAAAATGCACTATTTATCTATCAAAAAGTGTTTCCCAGCGCTAAACCTTTCATCCGATTTCTGAATTGCTAAATATATAAAAAGCCAATATAAAGGAATATTAGTGATAAAAAAAAGCACTTGTGGGTTTAACCAATCTTGTTTTTTTGTACAATTCTCCTTTAAGGGGGTGTGGCAAGGGGGGTGTGTCCTATGCCTGCATACTTTTGCTGATAGGCGTCCCTCATTCCCATCTCAAAAAGTTGGAAGGTATGCCTATTCAGGTGCAATGGTGCGTACGTCATTTTGCACATCATGTCTAGGGCAGCCCCCTCCTTTCTTCTTCTTTTTATTTTTTTTATTATTTTTTTTCATTCTAAAAAAAATACAAAAATATTCAAGTTCAGAAATGATTACATTAATACATACATTGAATTCCTCCCCCCCCCCCCCCTCCCTCCAATTTTTTTTTTATTATTTTTTTTCATTCAACCCCCCCCCCCCCCCAACCCATCCCTGCCCTACCCCCCCCCCCCCCTTCTCTCTAACCTTTCTTTCGTTATTTTTATATTAAATAAATAAATAAAAAAAAAAAAAAAAAAAAGCCCATTCATTTCAACGAAATCGCACAAAAAGTGTGTGACCCTTTTTTTTTTTTTTACTTGTGCTACATAGTATTTTGTTAACATTGGGCATTAGCAAGAGGTATTGTGGTGCCATTTAACCACTCGCCTACCAGGCACTTACACCCCCTTCCTGCCCAGGCCATTTTTCAGCTTTCAGCGCTGTCGCACTTTGAATGACAATTGCGCGGTCGTGCTACACTGTACCCAAACACATTTTTTATCATTTTCTTCACACAAATTGAGCTTTCTTTTGGTGGTATTATATCACTGCTGGGTTTTTTATTTTTTACAAAAAAAAGACCAATTTTTTTTAAAAAAAAAGTATTTTTTTACTCTTTTTCTGTCAGTAAATTTTGCAACTAAGTCATTTTTCGCCTTCACTGATGGGCGCTGATGAGGCGGCACTGATGGGCACTGATGAGGTGGCACTTGTGGGCACTGATTAGGTGGCACTGATGAGGTGGCACAAATATGCCGTACTTATGGGCTCCGATAGGTGGCACTGATATGTGGCAATGATGAGCACTGTTAGGTGGCACTGATGGGCACTAATAGATGGCACGGGTGGGCACTGATAGGCGGGTTGTTGGGGGGTATATTGTTGCTAGTAGGGATGCCTACTGTTGCTGGGGGGATCTACTGCTTTGGAGGAGGTCTATTGCTGATGACCACTAGATAGTCTATTAATGCAGCCTGCTGGAAGATATGTTGTTGCTGGTGGGAGTCTATTGTTGCTGGGGGAGGTCTATTGTTGCTGGCAGAGGATTTATTATTGCTGGGGGCGGATCTACTATTGCATGGGGAATGGGTGGGGGTCTATTGTTGCTGTCTCTTGGGCAATCTAAGGTTGGTGGGGAGGTCGATTGCTGCTGGTGGGGGATCTAAGGTTGCCCGGGGGGTCTATTGTTGCTGGGGGAATCTACCATTGCATGGGGAAGGGGGTGGGGGTCTATTATTGCTGGGGGAGGTCTATTGTTGCTGGCAGGGGATTTATTATTGCTGGGGGGGAATCTACTATTGCATGGGGAAGGGGTGGGGGTCTATTGTTGCTGGCTCTTGGGCAATCTAAGGCTGGTGGGGAGGTCCATTGCTGCTGGTGGGGGATCTAAGGTTGCCCTGGGGGGGTCTAGTGTGGCTGGTGGGGGATCTATTGTTGCTGGGGGTGATGTACTGCTTTTGAGGAGGCCTATTGCTGTTGTATTTTGAAAAGTCTGTTGATGCTGGCTGCTGTGGGACCTATTGTTTCTGGTGGGGGTTCTATTGTTGCTGGGTGGGAATCTTTTGTTGCCGGGGGGATCTACTGCTTTGGAGACAGACTCTACTGATGCTGGCTGCTGTGGAATCTTTTGTTGCTGGAAGGGGGGGGGGTATTTTGTTGCTGGGGGGTCTATTGCTGCTGGAGGGATCTGTTGTTGCTAGGGACAGGGCCATCTTTATATATTGATTGGACCCTGGGCAAACATTTTCTTGGGCCCCTCCCAAATCCACTTATCAACTATTTGTGGACTCAAGGGGCAGCTGCTCTGGGCCCCACAACAATGACTGGTGCCCGGGGCAGCTGCCCCCTTTGGCCCTGTGTTAAAAGACAGCCCTGGCTAGGGAGGATCTATTGTTGATGATGGGGGGTCTTGCTGTGGGGATCTATTTGAAGGAGGGCAGGGACAAGGAACGGTGCTCGGAGGTGGATTGAGGACATAAGCAATGGTTGACTCCTGCAATTCAGTCTCGCTTCACATGCTGCAGTTTATATTTGTATTCAAACTAAACATAACGGGAAAAAAAAAAAAAGCTGAAGCAGCTGATAGTAAGATGATCAAAGTTCAGGTAAATAGTAAGAGAATCCTGTACAGAATGTAATCTGAACAAGGGGGAGGAGCACTTATATTTCGCCCGCGACCTCATGGACCCGGTTGCCCCCCGTCAGCCGCCTGGAGCTACGCCTTAGGCTAGACTTCCTCTTCTACTCAGCAGCTATTACAAATAAAAGGAGGGAACAGCAATTAAAAATCGGTTGCATTGCCGGCCGCAGATGAAACGTTTTCTGTGGACTGTTAGCGGGAGGAGAATGGGGGGGGGGGGGCTTCAAAAAAAAATAATTTCCACTTCTGTTGCCCAAATGTTTTGCTTGCTTAGTAAGCGCTCTTCCCCGGAAGCGGCTGTTTATCATCTAACGTTAAAATTGATTTCTCAGTAGGTAATTAGGGCACCTGGGGAGGAATCCACTGAATAGATGCATGAGCTTTGTTAACGATGTCACATTAATCCAGATGGTGGTAGAAATATATCTACTGACCTAATCCGTCTGTTTCCATTCGCCAAGAGGCGGGGGGGGGGGGGGGGACAATGAAGACCCTTTAATACGCCGTCGCATTGTGTGTGATGGTGTAGCGGAGGGATTTGTGCTGACTTCTTATCCTCATTGTCTAATCCTACTAATCAAAAAATGTTTTGGACACGTAGAAGTGATCTCGCTGAGCCATCATGTAGGCGTCTCGAAATGAATTTCATAGACCGATTGCGGCCGAAGACGTAAAAATTGCCATTTTAATTTTTTTTGCAAAAGATAAACACAAAGAGAAGCAATGCAAAAGTGCTGATTGTGCAGTATGTTAGAATAAATTGTAATAACAAAAAAAAAATAAAAAACGCACTCACAAGAATAAAATCTGGGGTGGAATTAGAGGCGTAACTAGAACTTTCAGGGCCCCCCGGTGCAAGAAATCATGAAGGGCCCCCCCGACCAGGGCCCCTCCCACATCCTGTGGGCCCTTAACGCCCATTGTGGGCCCCTCTATTACGGTCCAACAGCAGGCCCACCTTACTGCTGTCTTAGGGCACTTTCACGCTGCCAGCGCCTGGGCGCCGGCGGTAAAGCACCGCTATTGTTAGCGCCGCTTTACCGTCGATTTTGCAGCACCTTTTGGTCACTAACGGGGCGATTTTAACCCCGGCTAGTGCCCGAAAAAGGGTTTAAACCGCCCGCAAGTTCTTTGCCGGCAGTTCGGCAGCGCTGCCTATTTATTTCAATGGGCAGGGGCGCTTTAGGAGCGGTGTATACACGGCTCCTACAGCGCTGCAAAAAAGCTGCTTGCATGACTTTTTGTGACGCCCTGCCAGCGCACCGCCCCAGTGTGAAAGCACTACGGCTTTCACACTGGGAAAGCAGCTGAGGCTTTTTTCAGGCGCTTTACAGGCGCTATTTTTAATGCTAAAACGCCTGAAAAATGGCTCCAGTGTGAAAGGTGTCTTAGGGTCCCCCACAGTGGCGGAACTAGGGTTGCCACCTTATCCCTTAAAAACCGAACACATATCTATTACGCAGGTTCTGTGACTGGTTAAGTTGGTAATTAACCACTAGCCAACCAGCTCACGCAGATATACTGCGGCAAGTCGGCTCTCCTGCATATGTCGGTCCGTGCAGGGAGGACAGCGGGCGCGCACCGCGGGAGCGTGCCCAAAGACCCGCAGACTCAATGTGTGCCGGCGACCCGCGATCACTGTGTACAGAGGCAGAACGGGGAACTGCCTATGTAAACAAGGTGATTCCCCATTCTGCCTGATGACATAACAGAGATCCACTGTTCCCAGTAAGCCCATCCCCCCTACAGTTAGAACACACCCAGGGAACACACTTAAAGTGGAGTTCCACCCAAAAATGGAACTTCCGCTTTTCGGAATCCTCTCCCCCTCTCCGGTGTCACATTTGGCATCTTTCAGGGGGGAGGGGGAAGCAGATACCTGTCTAATACAGGTATATTGCTCCCACTTCCGGGCATAGGTACCCGAGCCACCCGCAGGTATCTACACCACTTCCGACGCCTTCTCCGTTCCCCCCGCTGTGTTCTGGGAGACACACAGGTCCCAGAAGACAGCAGGGACCAGTGGGATAGCGCAGTGCGAGTCGCGAATGCGCGGGAGGGAACCCGATTTCACTACCGAAGATGGCGGTGGCAGCACCCGACAGCCGAAGGACAGATCGGCTTCGGGTGCCGACATCGCGGGTGCCCTGGACAGGTAAGTGTCCTTTTTTTTTTTTTAAAGTCAGCAGCTGCAGTATTTGTAGCTGCTGACTTTTAAAAAATAAATAAAATTGGCGGACCTCCGCTTTAACCCTTTGATCGCCCTCTAGTGTTAACCCCTTCCCTGCCAGTGTAATTTTTACATTATTATGCACATATTTGTGCATTTTTTAAGCACAGATCAATGTAATAATGTCACTGGTCCCCAAAAAGTGTCATTTGGGGTCAGATTTGTTCGCCTCAATATCGTAGTCCCAATAAAAATCGCAGATCGCCGCCATTACCAGTAAAAACAATAAAAAATAAATAAAAGTCCCTAAATCTATCCCGTAGTTTGTAGACACGATAACTTTTGTGCAACCCAAAATGCCTCAGCTATAAATAAATAAAAAATAAAAAAACAGAGTCAGTGATCGGTACGGACTACTGACTCTATTCATTTGGACAAGGAAGGGGCTGGTAAATGACACATTTACTGGCCCCTTCTCCGCTCTCTAATCTGACAGATTCCCACAGCAGCTGGGTGGAGGTGGGAGAGGGAAACCCAGCAGTGCTGTAGGGGGGGGGGGGGGCAGGGAAGCACACAAGAGCCTGGTGCAGCAGGACAGAGATAGGGAGACAGCAGGAGTATCATGTGGAGCAACCAATGCATTCCATTTCCCTCCTGCATCCACTGAATGTCTGTGGGAGAGAGAGGAGGAGAAGCAGGCATTCAGCATCTACTTGGAGGGATTGGTTCCTCTACATGCCGCCGCCCCCACCGCCTTCCTATCCAGGCATACAGGGGGCCGGTTTGCAATGGCAACCCCTGCGTCCCCTGTACGTACGCCCCTGGGTGGAATGACAGCCAAAGGTCAAGGTAATCCGCAGTCCTGCTACAGGCTTCCTTGCTGTGGGCTTGTTGAGCAGCCTCAGATGAAGAGAGGAAGCAGCTGGGATCCAAGGGGACCACCAGGCAGAATCCAGTCCAGAGCCCGTCCATTGGTATATGCCTCCCGAAAGTGACATCAGAAGAAATAGGAATGTGTCTTGGGGAGGAACTCCCCTTTATCAGCCATTTTTCAGTTTTCGCTACTGTGATAGCTTGACTGACTTGACTTATTCAACACTGTACCCAGTTGAGTTTTATATCATTATTTTGAGACAGATGAAGCTTTCTTTTGGTAGTATATAATGACTGCTGTTTTTTTTAGTTTTGTATTTTAAAAAGTAAACATTTAAAAAAAAAAAAAAAAAGTTTCCCTTACTTTCTACTACAGTAAAATTGCCAGAATAGTATGAAACCCCCCAAAAATTACCCTTTTTTGGAAAGTAGACACCCCAGGCCTCCAAAATCACTCTGTTCATCCCAAATTACATGCTGAGAAAGTATAGAATTAGGACTGAAGATGAAGGCAAAACTAAGTCAAAGAAGGGGAAGGTTGGTTTTTGTTGGGTGGGTTTA
Organism: Lithobates sylvaticus; assembly: GCA_028564925.1. Classification (NCBI taxonomy): domain Eukaryota; kingdom Metazoa; phylum Chordata; class Amphibia; order Anura; family Ranidae; genus Lithobates; species Lithobates sylvaticus. The sequence goes on from CM053032.1 coordinate 265,706,717, forward strand.
TGTTGGATGGTTATTGGGAAGCTAGGCAGAAGGAGGCTCCTTCCCTCATCCCTCTTCTTCCCTCAAACTTTTGTCTTTTCTTTTTTTCTTTTCATCTGTTTAAACGTGTTGTTGAGTTATTGTATCGCTTTACGACACATAATATTTTATTTTCAACTGTCAGAAGTGGCAGTTGGTGTCCTTGACTTCAATGTTTGAAGTAGATACATAATAGATCAGCCTTTCAGAACCCTTGAAATAACTTTCCAGTCTCAAGGAACCCCTGATATAAATTAGTATATCTACAGCTCATGATATATTACTGTGATGGTCATTGGGAAGAATTACCTCCTTACAGATAGCTAAAAAGAGTCAGAAACTGCTCATTGCTGAAGGAACACCTAGCCACCTCTGGAGGAACCCTACGGTTCCGTGGAACCCTGTCATAGGCATGTACTGGCCATCGGGACTACAGGGAGTTTCCCGGTGGGCCGATGGCTCAGTGGGCCGGTTTCAGTGATAGCCTGTCAAAGTAATGGCTGCGCGGCTCACCCTCAACTTTATGCAGTGATGCGAGAAGGATGAGAAAAATACAGAGGAGAATAAGTGAAATAATAAAAGAGGTTAGTGAGGACTCCTTATGTTATGCTACTTATGTTTTTTTGCACAATTGCGTATAGATTATATACTGTTTTTGTGCTTGTTTGCAAAATTAAACTGGGCCGGTCTGGATGAAGTCCAGGGCCACATTTTTGTCCCAGTCCAGCCCTGTCGTGAAATGTGCCTTCAAAGTAGACATGTGCACAATAGAAAAATTTGTTTATTTCCGTTTCGTTTCCGTTGATTCGTAACGATTCGTAAAATTTCGTAAGTCGTCGGTGTTCGTATTCGTAACGATTCGTATTTTCGTAAGAGTTATTTTTTCATTGATTCGTTTTTCCGTTAGTTTAATTTACGTTTATTCGAAATTCGGACGCATTCGTATTTTCGTAGATTTAGTTACATTCGTACTTTCGTTAGATTGATTTATTCGTACTTTCGTAACATTGTTTTCGTAGATTCGTAATCGGAGCATAATTCATAATGTTATGTAATGTGTATGCTATTATTACATTTTAAGAGACACAGAAAATTACGAATCGAAAAAAAAAACAGTTATGTTAAAAAAAAAAAAAGTTACGAATGTACGAATTTTTTCGTTCAATCCATTCGAAGCACGTTAAGCAGCGCCATTGTAAGAGACACGGAAAATTACGAATCGCAAAAAAAAAAAGTTACGAATGTACGAATTTTTTCGTACAATCCATTCGAAGCACGTTAAGCAGCGCCATTGTAAGGGACACAGAAAATTACCAATTCAACAACAAAAAAAAAAGTTACGATTGTACGAATTTTTTCGTTCATTTTGACTTTCGTTGTTCCTGTTTTTTTTCTTTCATTTTGTTTTTCGTTTTTCGGATTTTCTTCTTTCGTATTTTCGTTGTTTCTAATTTGGTTATTTTGGATTTTCGTTGTTTTTCATATTCGTTCGATTCGAACATTCGTTATTCGTTAAAATTTTTAGCGAATCATTCGTTCATTCGTACGATAACGAATGAACGAGAATAACGAATTTTAACGGAAAACTAAAAAAATAACGAAACGAATTGCACATGTCTACTTCAAAGACCTTAAATCTGTAAGGAGGTCAGTTTATATTTTGTTATGTTTTTATTATGTATAATGTGTTTGTTAATTCCTAATTTGTATTTTGGTATTTACAATAAATAGCTACTATGGCCAAAAAGTAGTCCTTTGGGTGTTGAAGTTGAAATCCCTTTGTTTCAAGGCCAGAGGAATGACCAGCAGGGGCGGACTGACCATTCGGCCACTCGGGCACTGCCCGAGGGCCGCGGGCCACTAGGGGACCCCATCAGGGTTGCCAGCCTCAGTAAAACCAGGGACAGTATGTAAAAATCTGTGTTTTTTTTTACATCTGTCTCTGAAATGTCCCTTACCGACATCCTTTTGGTCTAAAATCCAGAGATTATAGCTGCCCCACCACTCCAGTTCCTTCTCAGTCAACAGAAACATGTCTGTGTATACTGTGTGATTGTATACTGTGTGTGTGTATACTGTGTGGCCCCATAACCTCTGATTGCCGGGGGGCTCCATAATCTCCTATTGCCCGGGGGCCCCATTAGTTGTCAGTCCGCCCCTGATGACCAGGCATACATCGTCCCAAAGAAGTCACCAACAGCTTCGTAATTTTCTTGTGAAAAGTTTCCTTTCTACCCAGACCGGTCATAACCCTCCAAACTACTATTAATAGCCAAATGGGCAGGTGATCTTTATTGTGGCTTGTTGTTTACTTCCTGTTTAAGTGCGGACATCATTCACCTTTTGCAGATGAACCATAAAATCCCAGACTCTGCTGTTTTGCTCGGCTGTAAAGATTGCCATCTGAACGTGGTTTTGCAGAACGCAGTTTAGGAGAAAGCGCCAGGAATTGGGAGCTCGCCCACCGCGCCGTAAATCTCCTTCATGGTGGTGATGGCTCCAGACTTCGACAAGTACAACTTTAAGTGCTGTGCGTGGCTCCTTGTTTATTGATCGAGGAGCCCGAACGCGCATTAACCTCCCCTAAAATGCAGCCGCTCTCACTGGGAGCCGTTTCTGAATTCCCAGCACAAATCACCCTTTTTTTAAAGCTCTTTTTGGTGCGACAATAAAAATAGATTATTTGGCCGTAACGGCAAGGACAGTCTGACTTTCCGACAATCAAGGGCGGGTTTAGACTTCTAGTGACCTCCGGGAAAGAAGAAGGAGTAACGCCCAATAAACCGTACAATTACATCCAAAAAATTTCAGCATTGGGTGGCTGCCCTTGGTGGGTTGATGCAATGGCCAGATTCTTAACCAGTTCAGCTCCCATTCCTGTACACACCTAATGGACCAGAGCAATTTTCACAATTCTGCTATGGGCCTGCTGATTTGGCAATAACTGTCATTACTTAAAGTAATGCAAAGTAATATTGTCTTGTAAAAATGATCTTATTTTCTACGCCATGTATAGATAAAAAGAGGTAACACAATAATCCAGGATGGATCAGAGCGATACACTCTGCCGGCGCTGACCAATCAGAATCATTCTGGTCTGTCCCGGAAGTGCTGCACAGAGAGGAAGGAGAAGAGGATATCCCCAGACATGACCGCTCATCCTCAGGCCCGGATTTACTCCCTTTGCCGCCCCAAGGCCGGGTCCTTCAATGCCGCCCCCCCCATTCTCGTCCTTTATCGATGACTGCTACAATAGATCACATTTGCGCAATTGTCAGTTAAATCGACGCAGTGCCGTATCGCAAAAAAAATTATTGAAGTGCAATATTTCTATTATTACAATGTTATATAAAATAAAATAAGCAGAATCTGTCGGAGCCTGAGCATGTCACTTGCCAACGTCACCTGCCAGATGCAGATTGTCACTTGCCACATGTTGCAGATTGTCACTTGCCAGTCACTTGTCAGCGGATGCAGGGTGTCACTTGCCACGTCACTTGTCAGCGGATGCAGGGTGTCACTTGCCAGTCACTTATCAGCAGATGCAGGGTGTCACTTGCCACGTCACTTGTCAGCGGATGCAGGGTGTCACTTTCCACGTCACTTGTCAGCGGATGCAGGGTGTCACTTGCCAGTCACTTGTCAGCGGATGCAGGGTGTCACTTGCCAGTCACTTATCAGCAGATGCAGGGTGTCACTTTCCACGTCACTTATCAGCAGATGCAGGGTGTCACTTGCCACGTCGCCTGCCACCGGGTCAAAGGGGGCCCGTCAGGTAGGATGTACGGGGCCCCATCATTTCTAACAGCAGCCCTGATGCCCACTGTCTGTGGGCTGTCGTGTCTGGACCAAGAAGGGACTCTGTGGACAGGGGACATTCAGGGGCACATTCAGGGGGGCGGCAAACTCCCACCCGCTAGCAAGCCCCTTTCGCCGGCACCGCTGCTTTTTTTTTGCACGATAAGGCGGACGTGATGTCATCAGCCGGAAATGATGCAAGACATGGGCGGCAACGCGCCCATCATTTCCAGCTGATGACATCACGTCCGCCCTTTCGTGCGTTCCAGTCACCAGGAAGTGGGAATACACAAGCGCGATCGGTCCCCGTGGGAGTTTCCAGCTAAAGCAGGGAAGTCGCGCAGAAGCAGCGCCGCCCCTGCACCACTGCTGCCCCGAGGCCTGGACTCGGTGGCCTTGTGGGGAATCTGGCCCTGCTCATCCTCATATGACAGAGCGATCAACTGCGCTTATAAGATGACTAAAATCCTCGGCCTCTCTATTCACGGTTACACCAGGGGCGATTCACCAGCTCTCCACAGCTGAAGGCATTCAGATGCTAAAAAACACCGGCTGTTCTCTAAAGGGATCCACCAAGCCTCGGTAGCGGTTGTATCAAACCTCATAAAGACATATAACAGCCTCCATAGTGCAGTAACTTTTTAAAACGATCTTTTAAAAAAAGATATTAAACTCACATGTAAACTACTGAAAAAGCGCTTGGCGAAATTCCACAAGCTGCGGCGTCCAGCGTGATGATGTCACTGGTCCCGTCCTATGCGTGTCGTCATTAACTGATGTCCTCAGGGGATGTTGGGGATTTTCTCTTTAACGCTCTTCCTTTTTGGACTTGCATGGACGTTGATACATTGTTATATATACAGTATCTCACAAAAGTGAGTACACCCCTCACATTTTTGTAAATATTTTATTCTACCTTTTCATGTGACAACACTGAAGAAATGACACTTTGCTACAATGTAAAGTAGTGAGTGTACAGCTTGTATAACAGTGTAAATTTGCTGTCCCCTCAAAATAACTCAAAACACAGCCATTAATGTCTAAACCACTGGCAACAAAAGAGAGTACACCCCTAAGTGAAAATGTCCAAATTGGGCCCAATTAGCCATTTTCCCCTCCCTGGTGTCATGTAACTCGTTAGTGTTACAAGGTCTCAGGTGTGAATGGGGAGCAGGTGTGTTAAATTTGGTGATATCGCTCTCACTCTGTCATACTGGTCACTGGAAGTTCAACATGCGAACTAAAGCCCCTCGAGTCGATTCAGTTCGCAGTTGCAGCGCTATACAAGTCTCATTCATTCATTCATTCATGGCACTTCATGCAAAGAACTCTCTGAGGATCTGAAAAAAAAAAGAATTGTTGCTCTACATAAAGATGACCTAGGCTATGAAAAGATTGCCAAGACCCTGAAACTGAGCTGCAGCACGGTGGCCAAGACCATACAGAGGTTTAATAGGACAGGTTCTACTCAGAACAGGCCTCGCCATGGTCGACCAAAGAAGTTGAGTGTAAGCTCAGCGTCATATCCAGAGGTTGTCTTTCAGAAAAAGACGAATGAGTGCTGCCAGCATTTCTACAGAGGTTGAAGGGGTGGGGGGGTCAGACTGTCAGTGCTCAGACCATACGCCGCACACTGCATCAAATTGGTCTGCATGGCTGTTGTCCCAGAAGGAAGCCTCTTCTAAAGGTGATGCACAAGAAAGCCTGCAAACAGTTTGCTGTAGACAAGCAGACTAAGGACATGGATTACTGGAACCATGTCCTGTGGTCTGATGAGACCAAGATAAACTTATTTGGTTCAGATGGTGTCAGGCGTGTGTGGGGGCAACCAGGTGAGGAGTGCAAAGACAAGTGTGTCTTGCCTACAGTCAAGCATGGTGGTGGGAGTATCATGGTCTGGGGCTGCATACGGTGGCCATGGATAGATTCATACTATTCAAATAGGGGGTGGAGAGGAGAGAGGGGGTGGCGCCCTGGCGCCCCTAATGGAAGGGCCGCCACTGCTCAAACAGAAGGTGTAGGAGCGCAAGGTCTCTAACATCCACCAGCTCAGTGATGTCGTCATGGAGGAGTGGAAGAGGACTTCAGTGCCAACCTGTGAAGCTCTGGTGATCTCCATGCCCAAGAGGGTTAAGGCAGTGCTGGAAAATAATGGTGGCCACACAAAATATTGACACTTTGGGCCCAATTTGGACATTTTCACTTAGGGGTGTACTCACTTTTGTTGCCAGCGGTTTTAGACATTAACACCCCTGCTCCCCATTCACACCTGAGACCTTGTAAACACTAACGAGTCACATGACACCGGGGAGGGAAAATGGCTAATTGGGCCCAATTTGGGGTGTACTCACTTTCGTTGCCAGCGGTTTAGACATTAATGGCTGTGTGTTGAGTTATTTTGAGGGGACAGCAAATTTACACTGTTATACAAGCTGTACACTCACTACTTTACATTGTAGACAAGTGTCATTTCTTCAGTGTTGTCACATGAAAAGATAGAATAAAATATTTACAGAAATGTGAGGGGTGTACTTACTTTTGTGAGATACTGTACATGATAGGTTAGCCCTAAAAAAAAAAAAACAGCAATTGAGAGCACGAGTTTCCCTTTAAGAGCTATGACCTGTTATCCTACCATCTATTACCCCTCATTGCAGAGATTGTACAACAATCACATCAAATTTTTCTTTTAATCTCTGATTTGACGCAGTTTATAGGATTAAAAGTGCGTCTCCTGTTAATCGCAACAACCTTGGCTCACTTTATCGTCCGCAAAAGGTGCCCGGCGTCGTGTGTAAAATACTCACCGTCAACTGTTAAACCGTCTACGGCGCGGCTTATAGGAACGATCGCGTTTTAGAGATTTTCTTAACAAATTTCGGTGGATTAACACCCAAGGTTCACGAACTGCAGAGAGGAGCCAAGAGGAGGATTGCCAGCTCAGCACGATCCTTCATCCCAACTAGCGATAATTTGCCGAGCTGGCACTTTATTTATTTATTTGCTTGTACCATGCTTGATAAGCGTTGCAGAGGTCCGGCCGAACGAAACAGACCCATCCCTCAGCAAGAAAACAGATAATGACACAGTAAGGTGACTCCATTAATTAAATGCCTCAAAGGGGTTTTTATTTTTTTAACCACATTTCTAAAGCTGAACTCCAACTAACTGTATATATACCGTGTATATGTGTGATTGTTGTACAATCTCTGCAAGGAGGGGTAATAGATGGTAGGATAACAGGTCATATCTCTTAAAGGGGAACTCGTGCTCTCAATTGCTGTTTTTTTTTTAGGGCTAACCTATCATGTACAGTATCTCGCAAAAGTGAGTACACCCCTCACATGATTGTAAATATTTTCTTTTATCTTTTCATGTGACAACACTGAAGAAATGACACTTGTCTACAATGTAAAGTAGTGAGTGTACAGCTTGTATAACAGTGTAAATTTGCTGTCCCCTCAAAATAACTCAACCCACAACCATTAATGTCTAAACCGCTGGCAACAAAAGTGAGTACACCCCTAAGTGAAAATGTCCAAATTGGGCCCAAAGTGTCAATATTTTGTGTGGCCGCCATTATTTTCCAGCACTGCCTTAACCTTCTTGGGCATGGAGTTCACCAGAGCTTCACAGGTTGTCACTGGAGTCCTCGTCCCCTCCTCTATGACGACATCACAGAGCTGGTGGATGTTGGAGACCTTGCGCTCCTCCACCTTCCGATTGAGGATGCCCCACAGATGCTCAATAGGGTTTAGGGCTGGAGACATGCTTGGCCAGTCCATCACCTTTACCCTCCGCTTCTTTAGCAAGGCAGTGGTTGTCTTGGAGGTGGTTATCATGTTGGAATACTGCCCTGCGGTCCAGTCTCTGAAGGGAGGGGATCATGCTCTGCTTCAGTATGTCACAGTACATGTTGGCATTCATGGTTCCCTCAATGATCTGTAGTTCCCCAGTGCCGGCAGCACTCATGCAGCCCCAGACCATGACAGTCCCACCACCATGCTTGACTGTAGAGACACACTTGTCTTTGTCCTCCTCACCTGGTTGCCCCCACACACGCCTGACACCATCTGAACCAAATAAGTTTATCTCGGTCTCATCAGACCACAGGACATGGTTCCAGTAATCCATGTCCTTAGTCTGCTTGTCTTCAGCAAACTGTTTGCGGACTTTCTTGTGCATCATCTTTAGAAGAGGCTTCCTTCTGGGAAGACAGCCATGCAGACCAATTTGATGCAGTGTGCGGCGTATGGTCTGATCACTGACAGGCTGATCCCCCACCCCTTCAACCTCTGCAGCAATTCTGGCAGCACTCATACGTCTATTTCCCAAAGACAACCTCTGGATATGACGCTGAGCACGTGCACTCAACTTCTTTGGTTAACCATGGCGAGGCCTGTTCTGAGTGGAACCCATATATATATATTATAAAAAAATGTGTGTGTGTATATATATATATATATATATATATATATATATATGATATAAAAAAATGTATGTATATATTAAGCAGTGTAACCAGTAGATGTTAGCGCAGACAGAAAGCCACAGCCCGGTAGAAGGGAGGCCATGGTTGATTTGTTGCCCCCCACCAATCCAATCCAAAGTATGCATGCAGTGGGGTGCTCGTAAGCGGAGCCCTACCTCCTTGGGTAAAGGAGCTGTGCCCGGGGCAGCTGCCAGCCCTCCCTTTGCCTTGGTCCTGTCAGTGTGCATGCAAATGCAGCCTGCCCAGGAACGCCCACTCCCCCAGACTGACACTCACCCATCAAGGCAGAATATAAGCAGAATAAACTTCAGCTTTAAGATGGGGGGGGGAAAGATGAAAAAAAATAGAAGAAAAATAGGACTTTATGAAAAAAAAAATGTTTATAATACACAGTGCTTTAGCAAACCAGATATCCTTATTTAAGGCTTAGAATAATGGTAAAGAAGAGAAAATTCCAAGATTTGTCATCCATTCATGCAGAGTAATATTTTTTCCGCATCTGATCAGCTGACACCTGTAATTACCTCTCGGTGTCTGCACTTTGCCCTTCTCCTTCCTCTATGGAAAAAAAGGTGTCACTCTTCTATGCAGCATGAATAACACCTGAGCAATGCTGCAGATTCTGGACCCTACACAACGTAAGTCACCTAACCCCGCGACAACCCGCATTCTGCTCCCAATCGCATTTTACTGTCAGCGCCGCCCCGTGTCTCTGTAGTCAAGTCAAAAGAGTGTAGATGTATAGGTCAATGTATAGAGCTTAATCGAAATGTCCTTATCAGTTTGTGTTCCTAATGTTGTAGTAAGCCTGTTTCTGTGTGCGTTGGGTGATTATGCATGCAGGACAGCAGTCTTATTGGCTCAGTAGACATACATAACTCTGCTTCTTATACAGTGATTGTGCTTTCATTTCTTTCACTCTGCACAGACTGACTGGAAGCTGAAGATTCTCTATATAACTTGCAGATGGCTGATTCGATCACCTTATTTATATTAGTTCCAAAGTGTTGCCAATTAGGCTATGAGCAAAAATTTAGATGGAACTCTAAACTAAACCTTTTCTTGTTTTGGAAAAGGAAAGGGTGAGGGTTGTTAGCATGCTGTTTATACAGACCTTCATGCAACAACAATTGTCATGTATTATACTGTGATTAGTAATTCCATAGCTCCCAACTGTCCCTGATTTCGAGGGACTGTCCCTGATTTGGAGCAATGTCCCTCTGTCCGTCTTGCCTCCTCACGTGTCCCTCATTCCTCCTCACGTGTCCCTCATTTTGGTCTGATCTATATAGTTGTATATAAAATGCACTTTTTATCTTTCAAAAAGTGTTTCCCAGCGCTAAACCTTTTATCCAAATTCTAAATGGCTGCATTTGTAAATTTTAAAAGCCAAAATAAAGGAATAGTAGTGGTAAAAAAATCCCTTGTAGATTTAATAAACCTTTTTTTTTTGTTAATTCCCCTTTAAGGGGGTGTGGCAGGGGGTGTGTCCTATGCTAAATGTGTTTGCTAGGAGGTATGCAATTATGCCACTAGGTGGTAGTGTGTGTTGCCAATTAGGTTATGAAAAAGAATTTAAAGTAGAACTCCAAACCAAACCTTTTCTCACTTTGGATAGGAAAATGATAAGGGGGGGGGTGTTAGCATGCTATTTATACAGGCCTGGGTGCAACAACCATTCTCATATATTATACTGCAATTAGAAATTCTGCCACTAGCTGATAGTGTGTGTTGCCAATCAGGCTATGAGGTAAAATTTAAAGTGGAACTCTCTTGGGAGGGGGGGGGGGGGGTAGTATGCTCTTAATACAGACCTAGATGGGACAATCTCATACATTCTACTGCAATTAGCAATACTACCACTGGCGGGTAGTGTGTGTTGTCTATTATGTTATGAACAAAAAAAAACATTCCTATATATGCCGTGATTAGTAATTCTGCCCACTAGGTGGTAGTGTGTGTTGCCAATCAGGTTATTAACAATAATTTAAAGTAGAACTCCAAACCAAACCTTTTCTTGCTTTGGATAGGAAAAGGGGGGGTGGCTTGCTGTTTATACAGACATAGATGCAACTACCATTCTCATATATTATACTGCAATTAGTAATTCCACCACTAGGTGGTAGTGTATGTTATGTTTAATTCATGTATAATGTAATGACCTTGATAGTGGAATGCTGCATGCTGACATGAAGCATATGAATTGTAAGAGAGAGCAGAGGGACTAAAGAGATGAGCTCATCAGTCTGCTGCTTCATGTTCACCATCCAATCACAGGCTGGGGAGGGATAAGACCTGTAGGTGTTATTTAACTGTAGCAGTAAAGAATCGGGTCTCTTGAGCTGCCAGTGAGATTTGTGTATTTCTTCCAGATCTGGGCAGTAATCCAGTGCGAGACTTCCTGTAATAAAGACCGCTCACTGCTGCTCTCTCTCCTTGTGCAGGGGGACTGGTCTTGTCTCCGCCTCTTCCTGTAATTTTCTGCAGGCATATAATGGGTGTAGCCTGCTGGGGGCCCTCCCACAGCACAGGTTATGTACTGCTACTTTTACAAGGTAATATCTGGGTTTACAAAGGCATTTGACCACACAAAGTAGAGTTATATCTTTTAGTGGCAATTAGGATATATAATAAAATAAAGTTTTGTGCCCGAAGGCAAACAACGGTCACCAGAATTGCTTGTAAACACTTCACCTTTAACCAGAGAGCCTCTGTAAGTTTTGCATTCTTCGTTGATTTTCGGAAAGGACATAATTTGCGCCTGTAGTTATAAAATTACATCGCTTACGGTTTTTACTGCAAATGATTTTGTTAGAATTTTTTTGAAGAGTTATAATTTTGTTAAGCACCAATTACCTTCTATATGTGTTGACTCGCTGTTCCACCGCCATCACATCATTTTCACATAGCTTTAATTAAACATTGCGTGAACGAGAATGACGCTGAGACCGCTGTTTAAAGGAGTTATCCGGAAACCCGATCCGCTGATTATTGCTGATTTTTGTGTTACTTTTATCACTTAGTAGTAATTAGAATTTGTATTCTAACAATTCGTCTGCAGGAAGCGTCGTGCTCAGATATTTGTCATTGTGCTCAGATGCATCGAAACAAACTTGCAGAGCTTGCGTCAATGTGCTCCATCATATATAATATACAGAGAATGAGCCCCGTCTTCCACCATATATAATATACAGAGAATGAGTCCCGTCCTTCACCATATATAATATACAGAGAATGAGCCCCGTCCTCCATCATATATAATATACAGAGAATGAGCCCCGTCCTCCACCATATATAATATACAGAGAATGAGCCCCGTCCTCCATCATATATATTATACAGAGAATGAGCCCCGTCCTCCATCATATATAATATACAGAGAATGAGCCCCGTCCTCCATCATATATAATATACAGAGAATGAGCCCTGTTCTCCATTATATATAATATATAGAGAATGAGCCCCGTCCTCTGTCATATATAATATACAGAGAATGAGCCCCGTCCTCCATCATATATAATATACAGAGAATGAGCCCCGTCCTCTGTCATATATAATATACAGAGAATGAGCACCAATCTCCATCATTTAAAATACAGAGAATAAGCCGCATCCTCCACCATATATAATATACAGAGAATGAGCCCCGTCCTCCACAATATATAATATACAGAGAATGAGCCCCAATCTCTGTCATATATAATATACAGAGACTGAGCCCCGTCCTCCACCATATATAATATACAGAGAATGAGTCCCGTCCTCCACAATATATAATATACAGAGAATGAGCCCCGTCATCCACCATATATAATATACAGAGACTGAGCCCCGTCCTCCACCATATATAATATACAGAGAATGAGTCCCGTCCTCCATCATATATAATATACAGAGAATGAGCCCCGTCATCCACCATATATAATATACAGAGAATGAGCCCCGTCCTCCACCATATATAATATACAGAGAATGAGCACCAATCTCCATAATTTAAAATACAGAGAATAAGCTGCATCCTCCACCATATATAATATACAGAGAATGAGCCCTGTCCTCCATCATATATAAAATACAGTGAATGAGCCCGTCCTCCATTATATATAATATACAGAGGATGAGCCCCGTCCTCCATTATTTATAATATACAGAGAATGAGCCCCGTCCTCCACCATATATACTATACAGAGAATGAGCCCGTCCTCCACCATATATAATATACAGAGAATGAGCCCCGTCCTCCACCATATATAATATACAGAGAATGAGCCCCGTCCTCCATCATATATAATATACAGAGAATGAGCACCAATCTCCATCATTTAAAATACAGAGAATAACCCGCATCCTCCACCATATATAAAATACAGAGAATAACCTGCATCCTCCACCATATATAAAATACAGACAATAAGCAGCATCCTCCATCATATATAATACAGAGAATGACCCCCGTCCTCCATCATATATATTACAGAGAATGAGCCCCGCCTCCACCATATATAATATACAGAGAATGAGCACCAATCTCCATCATTTAAAATACAGAGAATGAGCCCCGTCCTCCACCATATATATAATACAGAGAATGAGCCCCGTCCTCCACCATATATAAAATACAGAGAATAAGCCGCATCCTCCACCATATATAAAATACAGAGAATAAGCCGCATCCTCCACCATATATAAAATACAGAGAATAAGCCGCATCCTCCACCATATATAAAATACAGCGAATTAGCCCCGTCCACCATCATATATAATATACAACAAATACACCCCATTACGTTGACTAAAAGCCAAATTTGAAAGGAAATTCCAATACCTATAATTTAATAGTTATTATTAAAAATTTTCGGATTTTTGTTCTTTTAACTTTTCGGATTTTCTTTCTTATTTTCGAATTTATGAATTTTCGAATTTCCATCATAACGAATGACCCGAAAAACAAAAAGGAAAACATTTTTCAGCAGTGCACATGTCTAGTTTGGGGCGCCATTAACAGCAAGGCTTCACGCACATCATTGTGTAGCGTGAATGAGCGTTCCTGCTACATTATTTAGTCCCAGTTCACACATATGCAGATCTGATGTGATTCTGATGCTTTCCAAAATACAGAGATTCACATGTCAAGTGAAATAAATTGCTTCCTGGGCTGTTCACATAGATGCGGTGCGACTCTGATGTGGATCAAAAAAGGGGTCCTGTGCGAGTTTAGTGTAAAGCAGTGTGATTTTTAAGCTCTATAGCCTGTGAGAATCGTATCTGAAATGCACAATTTGCACCTAAAAAGCACTGCACTGGCTCTCCAAAATGGATGTAAAATTGCACCACATCAGTGTGAACCCGGGCTTGTGGAGCGATTTACATGCGATTTTGCATGCTGCATAGGGCCAGCCCATTCACTTGAATGGACTGCCCTATGCGTCTTTGTCACCCGAAAAGAAGCTCCTGCTCCTTTTTTGAAAAGCTTCACGCGATTTTGAAAGACGCGTTATTTCCACGATTGCCATGTGATCCTGTCGTGTAGCAATCGCTCCAGAAACGCATCATGACATTTTTTTTTACAAAGCTCTACAAAGGTGTGAAGGGTGCCTTGGGCCCCATTCCCATCCTGCGATTTAAGACGCGGGATTCTGCCTACAATCCCAAATTGTGTGGCAATCGCAGCACAACACACTGTGTGCCTTTTTTGTGTGCCATTACCCTTCAATGGTACCCCAAAATGTGATGCGATTCTGCCACGATTGTTGCGTGGACAGGACTGCGCATCAAACCGTGCCTTTTACTAATGAGGCCTGAAAAAGAAGCTCCTATTGCTTTTCGGGCGACAAGTTTCACATGATTTATAAAGGCGCGGTTTGCCGAAATTGCCGCGCGATGATCGTGGCAGAATCGCATTGTGAATACGCGCATTCAAGTGAATGGGCTGCCCCAATGCGACACAACGCTTGTTTCCTGCCACATGGGCCTTAGGCTCCATTCCCATTAGAGCTTCTCCAAAGTCGTGTGATTCCCAGTGCGACTTTGCGTGATTTTGATCCGACTTTACATTCAACGGATCAAAGTCGCATCAAAAGTCGCACCGAGTGCTATTGAAAAGAATGGGGCGAGACTGGTCGTGCGACTTTGATGTCCAAATTCGCACGACAAAATCGCACACGCGTAAATGGAGCCTTTGGGTTTGGATGAAGGGTTAGGTGAAGGGGGTTGGGTGCTGGGAATGAATGCCGAAACCCCCATCCACCACCTAATACTGAATGGGGAGAGTCTCATTCCTCTTGGTGCATTCTGTATAATATTAAAATAAAATGTGGATATCCCATACGAGAAGATGGTGGAGACATCATCTAGATTACAGATGTAGAATAATTGCAATCACACCGGTACGGCTAATACTAATCATTTATATTTAATAAGCTTTCCATAGGAAGCGTGGAACATAGTCGCAGTATAATAGCCGAGTCGCTCCATTAGTTCACATCTGCAACTGATAAACAGCTTTTCCTGGCCGCACAATGCGATATTAGATTATACACTACATTGACTCGATAAGCGAGCTGCCGCATGATATTTTTTTGCCACCGTATTTTTATTGGTCGTTCTCTCGCCATCTGATGTATTACCGGTCAGAGCTGTGCATAAACCGAGCGCTGATTCCAGCCCGGGGGCCTCGCCGCCCGTTAATGCATCACTTGGTAAACATCAAACCATTATGTGGACTGACCTAGTTTGGGGTGGGGAAGAAGCCAGCCTGGGAACAGATTGGATGTCATTCTAAATTGCAGAGAAAACGCCTCGGACAGCTTGGCGCGATTTACGTGCCGCGACAGAGAGACTGCTGTGACCATAGACCGGTGTTACTCAATTTACTTCATATACAGGGCCCTTTATATCACCAAATAGGAGGGTACAGAAAATCCAGCAAAGGTAATGCTACAGAAAGCTGCAGACATGCTACAGGAGATGGTCAGAGACTGCAGACATGCTACAGGAGATGGTCAGAGACTGCAGACATGCTACAGGAGATGGTCAGAGACTGCAGACATTATACAGGAGATGTTTAGAGACTGCAGACATGATACAGGAGATGGTCAGAGACTGCAGACATGATACAGGAGATGGTCAGAGACTGCAGACATCACAACTGTAGCATGTTTATTCTCTGGCCCTCTCCTCTGGTATGTGCACAGTCTCCTGTAGTATTACATATAGTGAACATCAGAGCTGCTGATAGGGGGGGTAGAGCTGGCCCTTCTGTGCCTGGGCCCAGACTCCATTAGTGCAGCAGCGTTGGCCCAGGGGGCAAAGAGGGGACTTTTTTCCAGTAGGAGGGCCCGAGTAGAGAGGGAGAGGCGGGGCTTTTTTTTTTTGCTTTTGGGAGCAGGTGGAATAATATTAAGTGACTTGGCTCCTGACAGGCACTCCTGACCCATGCACTCTGTATAATACATACTTCTGACCCCTGTACTCTGTACATTACATACTCCTGACCCCTGTACTCTGTACATTACATACTCCTGACCCCTGTACATTACATAACCCTGACCCCTGCACTCTATATGTTACATATGCCTGACCACTGCACTCTGTACATTACATACTCCTGACCCCTGTACATTAGATACTCCTGACCCCTGCACTCTATATGTTACATACTCCTGAGCCATGCAGTCTGTATAATACATATTTCTGACCAGTGATGTAAGTAACTGAGTTAAAATAAACTGAGTTAAGTAACTCAGTTACTTTAGAGGGTAACTAGTAATCTAACTGATTACTTTTCCCCTCATGGTAACTCAGTTCCCATTACTTTGGCTTAGTTACCCCAATTACATCTACCGTCACTAGATGGCAGTAGTATAATTCTGGTGTCCTGCCAAAAATGTTCCCCCGCTGGATAAGGACCCCCTGTACTGGGCAGGCGCAGGGCTTGCGCAGTATGAAGGACTACGGAGCTTCCGAAAATTGCCGAACCTAAACAGCTCTGAGTGAACTCTACACAGCGCAGGCGCAGTTAACATGTAATTGTACGAGGCGATGCCGCACGCTCCCGATGCTCGTGCTACTCTGCAAGGGGCGTCTATCGTGTAACTAAGGGGCGGGTCTAGTATTACTGTAACCAAGGGGCGCATTTATTATTATTGTTATATATTGAGCTCTGCCCATTAATTTAACATTCGCCCTCTTCTGTAGCCATCCGCCCCTTACACGATATAATAATAATAGACCCGCCCCTTGCTTACACGATATAACAGAACTGCCCCTTGGTTAGAGGAATAATAGAGCAGCTCCTTGGTTACACGATATATAATAATAATAATAAATGCACCCCTTGGTTACAGTAATACTAGACCCGCCCCTTAGTTACACGTATAGAATATTTAAAAAAAAAAAAGTCAGTTACTTTGCTGAGTAACTAATTACTTTTCCAATGTAGTAACTGAGTTACTAACGCAATTACTTTTTGGGAGAAGTAATTTGTAACTTAACTAAATTCCTTTTTAAAAGTAAGATGACCAACACTGCCCCTATACTCTGTACATTACATACTCCTGACCCCTGCACTCTGTACATTACATACTCCTGACCCCTGTACTCTGTACATTAAATACTCCTGACGCTTGCACTCTGTATGTTACATACCCTTGACCCATGCACTCTTTATAATACATATTTCTGACCCCTGCACTCTGTACATTACATACTCTTGACCTCTGTACTGTGTATGTTACATACTCCTGACCCCTGCACTCTGTATGTTACATACAACAACCATTGTTCCTGACAGACATCCCCTTCAAGAAGTAAGAAGATAGATAACTTCTATCTCTTTAGGTGCGAGCTCTGTCTTGTTGCCGGGTTTTCCGTAAGTGAGCAGATTTGCAGCAGTTTCATTATTTGTCTCCCTCCTCATTATGGTCGTGACCTGCGCCCCCTCCCCCATTCATTAGAAGTCAGTTTCTATAATAATTTGTGATAAAGTCGGGGAGTCGGCCTGTTTGGTAATGGAAGGAATTGTGAGTCATTAAACAATAATTAACTCGCAGCGCAAATCATAATTGAAAACAATCATCGAGTCCCTTCTGTTCCCCTCATTACATCACAAATTAAATCACCAATTCATTACGGAGCTGCGTCTACAATAGCGGCACGCTACCGCCTCGCACTAATGGTGTCGGGACGCCTCGCACTAATGGTGTCAGGACGCCTCGCACTAATGGTGTCGGGACGCCTCGCACTAATGCTGTCGGGACGCCTCGCACTAATGGTGTCGGGACGCCTCGCACTAATGATGTCGGGACGCCTCGCACTAATGGTGTCGGGACGCCTCGCACTAATGCTGTCGGGACGCCTCGCACTAATGGTGTCGGGACGCCTCGCACTAATGATGTCGGGACGCCTCGCACTAATGGTGTCGGGACGCCTCGCACTAATGCTGTCGGGACGCCTCGCACTAATACTGTCGGGACGCCTCGCACTAATACTGTCGGGAAGCCTCGCACTAATGGTGTCGGGACGCCTCGCACTAATGGTGTCGGGACGCCTCGCACTAATGGTGTCGGGACGCCTCGTTCTAATGGTGTCGGGACGCCTCGCACTAATGGTGTCGGGACGCCTCGTACTAATGGTGTCGGGACGCCTCGTACTAATGGTGTCGGGACGCCTCGCACTAATACTGTCGGGACGCCTTGCACTAATGGTGTCGGGACGCCTCGCACTAATGGTGTCGGGACGCTTGGCGTGGGCAGCGTTTTATTTTTAAACTTTGCTTCTTTTGGGGGATCATTCACACGAGTAGTTGGGCAAACATTTATTACTTTGCAGCTTACCAATTCTTAGATGTGATTTTCTTCTATGTTCATCTGATGATCTGGTCAGTAAGTCTGTTTTTGTCAAAAAAAAAAAAACAAGCTCCCCAGCAGAATGTATCAGTTTTCATGGATGAGACAAACCATTTAACACTGGCGACTGGTCTTGTCTCCGCCCCCTCCTGTACTTTCCTCTAGTTGGTGGGGTCTGCCGGACTCCTCCCACAGCTCTGCTCTCTCTCCTTGTGCAGGGTGACTGGTCTTGTCCCCGCCCCCTCCTGTACTTTCCTGTAGTGGGTGGGGTCTGCTGGGCCCCTCTCACAGCTCTGCTCTCTCTCCTTGTGCAGGGTGACTGGTCTTGTCTCCGCCCCCCACCTGTACTTTCCTGTAGTGGGTGGGGTCTGCCGGACTCCTCCCACAGCTCTGCTCTCTCTCCTTGTGCAGGGTGACTGGTCTTGTCTCCGCCCCTCCTGTACTTTCCTGTAGTGGGTGGGGTCTGCTCGGCCCCTCTCACAGCTCTGCTCTCTCTCCTTGTGCAGGGTGACTGGTCTTGTCTCCGCCCCCTCCTGTACTTTCCTGTAGTGGGTGGGGTCTGCCGGGCCCCTCCCACAGCTCTGCTCTCTCTGTCTTGTCTCTGCCCCCCTCCTGTAGTTTTCTGTAGTGGGTGGAGCCTGCTAAGCCCCTCCTACAGCCCTGCTGTCTGCACAGGCTATATACAGCTCAGTGATGATCACCCCCAATTTTAAAAGGTAATATCTGTGTTTGCAAAAAGCATTTGATGCGCACAAAGGGAATTTATAACCTTTGTGGCTATTGAGGAATATCATTTTTTTTGCGTTTTTCTTTTTTACCTGCTGGTTCCGGCCCAGAGCTTTGCGGCCCGTTTAATTTCCCTTCTAACCGAACGCCCCAAATGCTGGAGGCAGCCGTGTGTGCCGAGCCATTTGTTCTGCATATCTGGTAATGAGTGTAACACAAATTACAGAGCTTATTTAACATACACACCCTATAGGGCTCCGACCGTCGCTGGCGCCATCTGCAGATCCTCGGCACCACCAGGCGGTTGGCTTCTTACGATCGTGCCGGGGCAGTGCCAGGCGGATAATATCTCTGCTGAGATGAGCAGTTACCTCCACATGCCCAGCAGAATGATACCGCCGTCCGTGGCTAAATTCCTTGGCTCCTTCGCAGCGACCGTCTGGCTGCAACTCATGTGCATTCTTCTACAAGACGAGCGAATCGAATCGGAGGATGGATTCCACTTGTGTGTCGATCTCCGGCCGCTACGATCACAACTCAACCTATATTAATGAATCTATTCTGCATCTGGGTACAATGTATCCAAACCCAGGAACAAACATCTAACAATTATATATATTATAATATATATTGCAGCTTACCAGTCCTCGGATGTGGTGACTGCATTCGTTTTCTCTTTTCAGGCTCTTTTTTTTTTCTTTTTTCACCTGTTGATCCTGCCAATAACACACTTTGGGATGTATTTATCAAAAGATTTGCAGAGCTATTTGTCCTGCGAAACTGCATGTACATCATCCGTTCTGTACAAATGGGGGAAAACACTGAATGTTATTATTAGTCTTTTCCTTCGGCAGGTTGTATGTTCTTAACCAGTTCCTGTCCTCGCTATGGCCGAAAGATGGCTACAGCATGGCTCTCCAGTTCTCGGAGGACGTCGATGGATGTGCGTGCCTCCCGCATGCCCTCTGGGGCACACATCAGGCACGCTCTGTGGCCACTGTGTCCTTTAGGCATCAGTGAAGCTTTTCAGTGCACCCTATCGGTGCCCATCAGTACAGCCTCATCAGGGCAGCCTCGTCAGTGCCGCTTCATCAGTGCATTTATCAATGCCCATCAGTGAAGCTTTTCAGTGCCACCTATCATTGCCCATCAGTACAGCCTCATCAGGGCAGCCTCGTCAGTGCCGCTTCATCAGTGCATTTATCAATGCCCATCAGTGAAGCTTTTCAGTGCCACCTATCATTGCCCATCAGTACAGCCTCATCAGTGCTATCTCTCAGTGCCCATCAGTGGTATCTCCTCAGTGCCAACTCATCAGTGCCCATCAGTGCAGTCTCATCACATCAGTGCCCATCAATGCAGCCTTATAAGTGCCATCTCATCAGTGCAGCTACATCAGTGCCCATCAGTGCATTTATCAATGCCCATCAGTGAAGCTTATCAGTGCCACTTATCAGTGGCCATCAGTACAGCCTCATCAGTGCTACCTATCAGTGTCCATCAGTGGCGTCTCATCAGTGCCACCTCATCAGTGCCTATCAGTGCAGTCTCATCACATCAGTGCCCATCAATTCAGCCTTATCAGTGCCATCTCATCAGTGCAGCTACATCAGTGCCCATCAGTGCAGCCCCATCAGTGCCCATCAGTGCAGCCTCATCACATCAATGCCCATCAGTGCAGCCTTATCAGTGCCATCTCATCAGGGCATCTACATCAGTGCCCATCAGTGCATTTATCAATGCCCATCAGTGAAGCTTATCAGTGCCACTTATCAGTGGCCATCAGTACAGCCTCATCTGTGCTACCTATCAGTGTCCATCAGTGGCGTCTCATCAGTGCCACCTAATCAGTGCCTATCAGTGCAGTCTCATCACATCAGAGCCCATCAATGCAGCCTTATCAGTGACATCTCATCAGTGCAGCTACATCAGTGCCCATCAGTGCAGCCCCATCAGTGCCCATCAGTTCAGCCTCATCACAGCCCATCAGTGCACCCTCATCACTGCAGCTTATCAGAGCCCATCAGTGAAGAATAATTACTTATTCTCTAAACTTTATAATAAAAACTAAGAAATATATATTTTTTTCAAAATGTTTGGTATTTTTTTGATGCTTAGTAAAATATAAAAACCCCAGCGACACCAATGATGGGGCACTATTCCTCCCACTGACACCAATAATGGGGCACTATTCCTCCCACTGACACCAATGATGGGGCACTTTTCCTCCCACTGACACCAATGATGGGGCACTATTCCTCCCACTGATACCAATGATGGGGCACTATTCCTCCCATTGACACCAATGATGGGACACTATTCCTCCCACTGATACCAATGATGGGGCACTATTCCTCCCACTGACACCAATGATGGGGCACTATTCCTCCCACTGATACCAATGATGGGGTACTATTCCTCCCACTGATACCAATGATGGGGCACTATTCCTCCCACTGATACCAATGATGGGGCACTATTCCTCCCACTGATACCAATGATGGGGCACTATTCCTCCCACTAATACCAATGATGGGGTACTATTCCTCCCACTGACACCAATGATGGGGCACTATTCCTCCCACTGACACCAATGATGGGGCACTATTCCACAAACTGACACCAATGATGGGGCACTATTCCTCCCACTGATACCAATGATGGGGCACTATTCCTCCCACTAATACCAATGATGGGGTACTATTCCTCCCACTGACACCAATGATGGGGCACTATTCCTCCCACTGACACCAATGATGGGGTATTATTCCTCCCATTGAGGTCAGGAAGAGTCAGAACCATCTGCATTGGTCATCAGTGAATAATTGCCAACCATGTGAGAGGTGATCTGCCTCAGTTTGTGCGCGGCGCTCTCTTTCCTCGCCACTTTTTGCAGCATTTTCCTAGAATTTAAATAATAAGCACGCTTAGTTACACACTCTCTAATGAATGGGGGCATTCATCCATGTAAATATTTATCTGGCATCTAATAAGAGACTTTAAATATGAATTTAAATGTGTTTAATTAGTTTTTGTTTTTTTCTATTTTCCTCCCCCGGTTGGAGTTTTTATTAGTCAATTATTTTCACTCTGAAGGGTCAACAGACAGATTAGAAGTTTTATTTAAAATCATTGACATGTAAATATGTCAAAGTTTGTTACAATTTCAAACAAACATTTGTAACTTTTCTTGGAATTCTATTCCTCAATTGCTACAATGGGTTTAAATCCACTCTGTGAACACCAAATGCTTGCGCAAAGCCAGATATTACCTTGTGAAAGTTGCAGTGACATCATCACTGTGCTGTACATAGCCTGTGCAGAGAGCAGAGCTGTGGGAGGGGCACAACAGACTCCACCCACTACAGAAGGGGGCGGAGACCAGACCAAGTCCCCCCTGCACAAGGAGAGAGAGCAGAGCTGTGGGAGGGGCCCCAGCAGGCACCACCCACTACAGGCTGCCTGCAGAAAACGACAGGAGGGGGCGGAGACAAGACCAGTCCTCCTGCACAAGGAGAGAGAGAGCAGCAGTGAGCGGTCTTTATTACAGGAAGTCTCACAGTGGATTACTGCCCAGATCTGGAAGAAATACACAAATACATCATTTGGCAGGTCCACGAACAGGCTGGGTTTGCCTTGAATCCAGGTCTGACCCAAACCTGAATCGAATGAATATTGGTGAATAAAGATATAAAACAACTGTTGTCTCAACATGCAAGAATCAAAAGTATATTATAGAGTATAATCTGAGTGGCTCTGTACTATCATGCCGCTTAGCGAAATTGTAGATATGGAGGAATGGGATTGTAGCGGTGCTACTTACAAATGGTTCATAACAAGTTGAATAAAAAATAATTTCTTTATTAATACAAAAGGATAAAGAAAAAACTATAAACAGGGGATATTGAAATAGTTAAAATCAATGGTAGAGCACACATATATTGGGTTGCTCGTGACCCACAGGGAAAAAGAAAGGATGGCCACAGATGGAATTGAATCCCAACATGTTTCGCCAATAATGGCTTCCTCAGGGGATAGTGTGGGGCCACCACAATAATCCAGCTCTAACATAGAAAGTGGGAAAAATATATAAGTGATAATCAGGGCCGTCTTTAATATTGATTGGACCCTGGGCAAAACTTTTTTGATATAGGGAGATAGGGACCTCCTTGTACTTGCAGTCTTCATTGAATCCCACAGCGTATCTATCCAGGGATCGAATGTATCCAGAAGTAAAGCGGCCAACCCTCTCGAATTCACAATGTTTATTTATGGCGGGAGAGCAGTAAACAACAGGGAAGGTGCTACAGCCTGCTCCACGTCGAAAACTCTTCCCTCTGACTCCGACTACAAATCTCCAACATCACCGGGGGGAGATTATGTATTAAACAAATCACCTGTCTGATGAGACATTGCTCAGCGCTCCCATCCCTGGAAACAGCAAAATCATTTATTAGAACTGTCACCATTCTCAATCTTCGCATCTTCAATTTTCTTACAATATATACGCGGCAGGATCTCGCACGGTTTGTGTTGTTGCCTTCGCTGGCCTAAGAAAAGTAATTTACTGTCAGCTTTTTGTGACGACTTCAATAATTCACGCCTGTTGTTCTCTCTTTTATGAGCTCAACTGTCTAATCTGCATTATGCCGCCTTTAAAGGGCCAGTAATCTGAAATAGAATAGGGACCTGCTTATAGAGTTCGATAAAATCCAAACCCATCAGCATGCTTGAATTCACCTCCCTTTTGCTCTCATTCTGTATTGTCTTTTGCGAAATGAACACAGAGCTGGGACAAGGGGTGTGCAAGAGGGGAAGGGGCCCCTTGGTAAACTTACCTGAGACATTGCTCACAGCAAATTTGTTTATAAATACAGTGGAACCTTGGATTACGAGCATAATCCGTTCCATAGAAGTCAATGGAAACTAAGATAGTTTGTTCCGCATTGACTTCTATTGCATGCAATACCGCATGTTGCCAGAGGTTCAGGGGGCGCCAGAGAGCATTGGAAATATTTGGGGACAACTCGACTAAACTCGGAAAGCATTGAAAAGGCTCGGAAGTATTTCCGAGTCATTCAGAGTATTTCCGAATGGCTCCAAACCGCTTCGAGTGTCCCCTGGTGCCCCCGCACCTCTGGCCAAATGCGGTACTGTACCGCCCATTAGCTTAAATTCTGCTA
Source organism: Lithobates sylvaticus (assembly GCA_028564925.1). Classification (NCBI taxonomy): domain Eukaryota; kingdom Metazoa; phylum Chordata; class Amphibia; order Anura; family Ranidae; genus Lithobates; species Lithobates sylvaticus. The sequence goes on from CM053032.1 coordinate 265,730,779, forward strand.
ATTTTGCGAGACAAACCGCGTCAGAATTTCGCTGAGTTGCTCGTCTTTCAAAAACGCTCGTTAACCGCGTTACACGTAAACCTAGCCGCTACTGTGCCCCATCAAATGCTGCCAGTGTGCCCATCAATTGCCGCTACTGTGCCCCATCAAATGCTGCCAGTGCACCCATCAATTGCCGCTACTGTGCCCCATCAAATGCTGCCAGTGTGCCCATCAATTGTCGCTACTGTGCCCCATCAAATTCTGCCAGTGCACCCATCAATTGCCGCTACTGTGCCCCATCAAATTCTGCCAGTGCACCCATCAATTGCCGCTACTGTGCCCCATCAAATGCTGCCAGTGCACCCATCAATTGCCGCTACTGTGCCCCATCAAATGCTGCCAGTGTGCCCATCAATTGTCGCTACTGTGCCCCATCAAATGCTGCCAGTGTGCATCGCTCGGCACTTACCTGTCCCGCAGTAGGTCAGTGACGGTGTCCTGCACGCTCCTCGATGTCTTCTTCCGTCCTCTCTATCAGGCGTCCAATCACAGCGCCTGACGTTTCAGCCAATCAGGTGACAGGTAACAGACCTGAGCACCTGATTGGTTGAGAGGCGGTTCAGTGTTAGCAAAGCAAATTCCTTCGTGAACGCACAGCATTGCGCCCGCTGTTCACCTTTTTGGGCGCCTATTAGATGCATGAATCTATGGTGATAGAGCGGTGCCAGGAGAAAGGGGGCTTTATGGACGCACTGCCACTGTATCTACTAGACATGTGCGCCGTCAATAAATTAGTTTCGTTCCGTTTCGTATTAAAATTAATTTTGTGTCCGAAATTCAAGTTGTATTCGTACAAAATACGAATTTTCGTTAGGTTCGTAAACTTTTTGTAACAATTACGAATGTTTGTTATGATGAATTTATCATTATGAGGGGCTCCCACCATCCCTGTGCTGTGCTGACTTCCTGGGTTTTAACTTTTAGGTTCGTTAACTTTTCGTAACAATTACGAATGTTCGTTATGATGAATTTCAATTTATCACCAGTCACGTTTCCGTTGTAACGGAATTTGGATCCGAAATTCGTAAACGAAATTACATATTTCGTACAGAATTCGGAAGCACAGCAATACGTATTTCGGAACCTCCCAAATGTACGAATTTATGAAAACTGGTACGAATTTTCGATTCGTACGAAACTAATCGCACATGTCTAGTATCTACAACTCCTAATACCGTATATACTCGAGTATAAGCCGAGTTTTTCAGCACATTTTTTTTGTGCTGAAAGTGCCCACCTCGGCTTATACTCGAGTCAAGCACTTTTCTGCAGCAAAAAAAAAAATTTCCGACCCGACTTTGGGGCCCCGTATCTCGGGGCCACTTGGGTCTAGGAGTCCCAAATTTGGCGTGCCAACCCAGTGGACCTAGCACTATAACATATCCAAATATGGGAGATACGGGGCCCCAAAGTCGGTTCGGAAAATGTCATTCTCTGCTGCAGAAAAGTGCTTGACATTTTCTGACCCGAATTTGGGGCCCCATATCTCGGGGACACTTGGTGCTAGGAACCCCAAATGTTGTATTCCAACCCAGTGGAATTAGCACTACAACATATCTAAAGATGGGGTTCCTAGCACTAAGTGACCCTGAGATACAGGGCCCCTAATCGGTCAACTGTGTCCATCTGCATGGGCACAGTGAGGCTGCAAATGGGCATCGTTGACCCTCTTTTCCACTTACAGTAGCTGCGCATTTCTCACCCTAGGCTTATACTCGAGTCAATAAGTTTTCCCAGTGGTTTGTGGTAAAATTAGGTGCCTCGGCTTATATTCGGGTCGGCCTATACTCGAGTATATACGGTACATTGGTGTGATGGTCAGTGGGTAGAATATTCCTTACACTTGTGGTCATTGGGAAGAATTACCTCCTTACATATGGCTAAAAAGATCAATGGTGTCAGTGGGCACTTACAGTATCTGAGGGGCAGAAATTGCCCATTGCTCAAGGAACCCCTAGCAAACCTCTTGAGGACCTCCACGGAACCCTGGTTGGGAAAGGCTGGTCTAAATAGTGCCTCGTTTTTGCTCCTTTATTAACCACTTCCCGACCGGCGCACCACGATGTACGTCGGCTGAATGGCACGGGCAGGCAAAAGGGCGTACAGGTATGTCCCCTTTAAGATTGCCGCCGTGCCATCACGTGTATGCGCCGGCCGGGACCCCCGTGAGTCCAGACGCGGGTCCCACGGACTCAATCGCTGCAGGGATACCCGCGATCGTCTCACGGGAAGGCTGAATGGGGAGATCCGGAAGTAAACAGCATCTCCCCGTTCTGCCTAGCAACTAGTGACACTGATCTCTGCATCCTGTGATTGGAGCAGAGATCAGTGTTCACTAAATCACAGCCACCCCCCCCCCCCACAGTTAGTAACACGCCCCTAGGAACACTTAACCCCCTACACTGCCACCTAGTGGTTAACCCCTTCACTGCCAGTGTCATTTACACAGGAATCAGTGCATTTAAATAGCACTGATTGCTGTATAAATGACAATGGTCCCAAAAATGTGTCAAAAATGGCCGATGTGTCCGCCATAATGTCGCAGTCACAATAAAAATCGCTGATCGCCGCCATTACTAGTAAAAAAATAATATTAATAAAAATGCTATAAAACTATCCCCTATTTTGTAAACGCTATAACTTCTGCGCAAACCAATCAATAATCGCTTATTGCGATTTTTTTTACCTAAAATATGTAGAATACGTATCGGCCTAAACTGAGGAGAAAAAATGTTTTTTTATATATTTTTGGGGGATATTTATTATAGCAAAAAGTAAAAAAAATAATGTGTTTTTTTCAAAATTGTCGCTCTTTTTTTGTTTATAGCGCAAAAAAAATAAAAAACGCAGGGGCGATCAAATACCACCAAAAGAAAGCTCTATTTGTGGGCAAAAAGGGACGTCAATTTTGTTTGGGAGCCACGTCGCACTCCCGCGCAATTGTCAGTTAAAGTGACGCAGTTCCTGAATCGCAAAAAGTGGTCTGGTCTTAAGCCAGTAAAATGGTCCGGTCTGAAAGTGGTTAAAGTAGACCTAAACCAAACCACTAAAATTTACAATAAACCCTGGTCTACAGGGTTCTTTAAGTAGTTGTGGCAGGTATTAGTGAGGAGTATGTCAATGGTATTGACTAAGTAGTCCAAAGGGGATATATACTGTATATATTTGTAACAAGCTAGTGCTTTACTTTTGCTGTTAAAACGCCACAATCAATAAACGTGGATTATATTTTCAATGCCCAAGACAATTAGTGGGTTAAAAAATAGAAAAAGGAAGAGACAGGCCTAGGCCTGTCTCTTTCTTCTTCTTTTTCTATTTTTTAATCATTACTAGGGATTGTGAGAACCTTGTCTGTTTCCGGAAATTGTCCAATCATTATATTCATATTAGTGGGTTCTCCTACAAAACATGGCGGAGAACGACGGGCAACTAAAATAGTTTTATTGACTGGATCAGGACAGACCAGGGGCGGACTGACAACTCATGGGGCCCCCGGACAATAGGAGATTATGGGGCCACACAGTATACACACACACAGTATACAATAACACAGTATACACACACACACACAGTATACAATAACACAGTATACACACACACACACAGTATACAATAACACAGTATACACACAGTATACACAGACATGTTTCTATTGGCTGAGAAGGTACTAGAGAGGTGGGGCAGCTATAATCTCTGGATTTTTAGACCAAAAGGATGTCGGTAAGGGACATTTCAGAGACAGATGTAAAAAAAACACAGATTTTTACATACTGTCCCTGGTTTTACTGAGGCTGGCAACCCTGATGGGGCCCCCTAGTGGCCCGGGCCCTCTGGAAGTGCCCGAGTTGTTGAATGGTCAGTCCGCCCCTGGGACAGACAGATTTGGAGGATGGGGCAGACAGTTGGCCGAGTTAGGTAAGCTTTTATCTGCTTACATCCTATTTGTCTGTCCCTTGTGCCAAGTTCCCTGGGACCCATGAGTATTACATGACTGATTACTCGATCCCTCTTGTGCTGTGATAAATCTGCTTGGTCCGCTCTACATGTTGTGTGTCTGCAAATGTATATAGCCTCCTGCTGGGTATATGAATTCCGGAACGAATGTAAACTACCGTGGGGTGATTCTGTAACCATGACAACTTCTACTCATTCATCAAGTTTCCCACTAGCCTAATTGGCTTTTTAGAGCACTTGGCCTGGGGATGGCTTGTTGTTGTAGCACTTAGACAACTTGCCGTTGGGAGACAATAATATAGACTGGGAGATCTGGTTTTGGAGATTAATATTAATGCTGCCAACTGAGGAGATGGGCAGGATGGGGTTTCTATATAATGGATCACATCAGCCATTTTTTTACTTGGTAGCTCAGAATGGAGTCTTCAATCTGTGTCAGATGAATAGTGTTGCAGTTGCACATTTATTTCAGATCATGAAGATCTCATAAAGGGACATTCAGACCAGGGGTCTCCAAACGTCTCATGAGAAGACCCCTCTTTCACAACAGAGTATTCCCCTCCTTCACAACAGAGCCCCCCCCCCTCTTCAGTTCCCTTGTCCTGCCTTAGATCTTCAACACATCACACATGGCACAGAGCCAGAGGCACAGCAGGTCTGGACAGAGGGTAGAAGACAGAGCAGTTCCTCTTCTGAATTCTTGGGTGGCCTTAGATGTCCTCATACTGGATCAGCATCATGCATTTCCATGTGTGGTCAGCAGTGTTGGTCATCTTACTTTAAAAAAGTAATTAGTTAAGTTACAAATTACTTCTCCCAAAATTAATTGCGTTAGTAACTCAGTTACTACATTGGAAAAGTAATTAGTTACGCAGCAAAGTAACTGACTTTTTTTTTTAAATATTCTATACGTGTAACTAAGGGGCGGGTCTAGTATTACTGTAACCAATGGGCGCATTTATTATTATATAGCGTGTAACCAAGGGGCTGCTCTATTATTACTCTAACCAAGGGTCAGATCTGTTATAGCGTGTAAGCAAGGGGCGGGTCTATTATTATTATATCGTGTAAGGGGCGGGTCTATTATTATTATATGGTGTAAGGGGCGGATGGCTACAGAAGAGGGCGAATGTTAAATTAATGGGCAGAGATCGATATATAATAATAAATGCGCCCCTTGGTTACAGTAATACTAGACCCGCCCCTTACTTACACGATAGACGCCCCTTGCAGAGTAGCACGAGCATCAGGAGCGTACGGCATCGCCTCGTACAATTACATGTTAACTGCGCCTGCGCGGTGTAGAGTTCACTCAGAGCTGTTTAGGTTCGTCAATTTTCGGAAGCTCCGTAGTCCTTCGTACTGCGCAAGCCCTGCGCCTGCGCAGTACAGGGGGTCCTTATCCGGCGGGGAACTTTTTCGGCAGGACACCGGAATTACACTACTGCCATCTAGTGGCGGTAGATGTAATTGGGGTAACTAAGCCAAAGTAATGGGAACTGAGTTACCATGAGGGGAAAAGTAATCAGTTAGATTACTCGTTACCCTCTAAAGTAACTGCGTTAGGTAACTCAGTTTATTTTAACTCAGTTACTTACATCACTGGTGGTCAGGCTGGCAGACCAGCAGCTTAGCAACAAATGATGCTGTTTGTCCTGACTGCTCAAAGTCAGTGGTTGTTATAATGCTAGTGGCCGGTCCACCTGCATCATGGAAATGCATGACACAAATATGGGATGAGTTGACAGTAAGGCACCTGGGTGAGATTGAGTGGGGTCCGTGTTCTTGGATGGATTTGTTTGGAATTTGGTTAGGGAACATGTTTGGGTTCATTTTTTTAAGACAATATTTGCTGTTACATTTTTTTTATAAGCAAATGTGTATCTGAGTACCCCTAGAAGCAACGTTGATATGACGGTCGAGTATTCAATTGGTTCCTAATAGGAACCAGAGAGAGGGAAGTTGGGGAATTTTGAGCATGGCTTCAGGCAGGCCACAGGCCTGGTGGTTATGGTCTTGTTCCCCTCCTCCAACACTTGGATGTGGAGTATTGTATGGATCAGCAAAAGAGACTCCAATATACTCTGAGTTATCTTGTGTAGCATCCCTCCTGCATGGGGGAGAGAGAGTAGACTCACCTCCTGCAAGGAGAAAGCTAGCAATACCTCATCCATGGCCATAGTAGAGAGCATTACATGACGAGGAAGGGCACCAGTCACTTCAGGATTTCTTGAAGTTTTTATTGCTCTGGCTTACGGGGAGAGAAGGTTAGGGTTAGGTCTCCAGTAGCAACAAGGCTTCCAGACTCCATTACTTCAAGACAGGGACAGGATTCTCCAAGATCAGACACTCCATCCCCCTACAGCAGACATTCATTGGACTCTCCTGCACCAATGTGCACACTCCTTGACCAGGCATCGCCACTCAACTTAGGCCCTGAGGTCTCAGGCCTGCACCGCACGAACTTTGAACATGCCCACCACAGGCTGAGGCCTGGGGTGCTCAACAAGCCACTCCCTGAACATTTATATCCTTTCCCAGCATGCACCACTGTAGGAAGATTACTAGTGGGAGGCAGAAGGGACATAAAGGCATAATAGCAGAAGACGTGATGTATCCCTATAACATTAGCCTTCTGCATCATTGAACATAGTGATGACAGTAGGGTAGTGCAGCAGTTCTGAAACGTAGGGAACAGACCCAATGAGAAGCTAGCAATTGTCCCAGGCTAGTTACCACCCATAACAGATTCATTTAGATACCCAACAAAGTACAGGGTGGCTACACTTGCTCCAAGTGACCTTGTTATGGCTAAATAACAAGACTGTCTTCTGGAATTTTTCAGGATTTTGGATGCTTCATAGATTGGTTTGGCTGGTTTCGATGGGACTATGTCATATGTTAATCAGATTTTTTGCATAGATGGTCAAATGGTATAAATGTATCTTTGGTATGTAAATAATCTAGCATTTTTTCTTGCTGTCAAAGTGCATTGTATATATGTTAATTGAATTTGAACTATATGATCACCACACCAGATGGTGGTCTGGGTTCTCCTACAACAGCATTGACGAGTACAGTGATTGTACATATAGTAACCTATGTGGTTGGCTTTAGGCTTACAAGCATGCCAGGGACCCATCAGAGAATTTTCTATCAATGATTGGGCTTCTGGAGATGACAAATGATCTTGGCCAACAAATATGTTGTTATAAAGCTGGAGCTCCCACTGAAGAATAGGAAAATCCAGACGTTGGTGGATGTTGTGGCTCATTTGGCAAATCTGGGTGGCTAATACATTTTTATAAAGGCAAGAAATTATACCATGGCAAGCTCCTGGCCAAAAATGAAAATGGTGCAATTGGTGCACAAATAATGAGTTAATAAACATGTCTGGTAATTTGTTGTACAATCAGTCCTATGTTAGCTGCCATTATAGGCTAAAGAAGGTTCTTCTGAGATTCCAGTCTAGTAGGTACCAGCCAAACCGCCGCTCTCAACCTTTTTATCCTAGAGTAACCATTGAAACAACCTTTAGGTGTCAGGGAACTTTTTCTAAATCTGATTCATTGGTGGCCAGTGGAATGAATGCCCCAATTACAGTGTTGGTCAGAATGCCACCGCTACAGACGGCTAAAAAAACGTCATTGGCATCATGCAGCTGGTTCTGCCAAGCTGTCTTGACTCTAAAACTATGCAGGTACCATCAAATGAGAGGCCAACAACCACAGCTTAAAGTGGAAGTAAACCCTCCTATCGTTTTCAGCCAAGGAAGCTGCCATCTTGGCCTCTGTTCAATCTTCAACTGCCATGATGCTGCACATGTGATCAGTTATGACACCAGCCATTGGATGGTTTGACAGTTTGGTTGAAAGCATAGTCAATGTGACAGGTAGCATTTCCGGCATGCCATTTTTTTTTTAACTATTTAAATCAAAGGGTTTACTTCCGCTTTAAGGAACCCCCTAGCAAACTCTGGAGGAACCCTTGGATTCTACGGAACCCCGGTTGAGAATGGATAGGTTAGGGAACATTCCCAGCTTAGTTGCACATGAAAATAACGAGTTTTGCTAAGTTCAGAAGAACACATTCCTGGCAAGAGTTTTGGCAACAATGGTAGACAATCTTCATAAAATGATAAAAAAACATTTGCAAAATACATTTTTTTTGAATATTTTAGTTTTGTGTGGAAATATGCAGTTAGTAAGATCAAACAGTTAATAAATGGGTACAATCAATGATACATATTTTATAAATAGGGCCTGCAATGGGTGCTTGGTTGTATTTAGACATTTTTCTCTATACCCATATTCTGCTGTGAATGTATTCCAGCATTGCAGCATCACAACAGCTTGTCTGTTATAAAAAGATGCCAATCTTTCAGGTTCTGTGGTGTCTCTTACTGCAGGTTGCCAGCACACTTTGGATTGCAGCCTGCAGCTTTATTTAGACCTCGTTTTTAAACTTCAGAACTTTATTCAGCCTTTGCGGTCAGGGCTACTCTTTTTCTTATGAGTTTTTTTTTTCTTATTAAAGGAAACCTGCCCCATGTAGAGCAAGATCGCAATGCTTACAGAGTAGACTGGGGCAATTCACAGTAAAGTAAGAAAACATTCTTTTTTTTTTTTTTAAATAAACCTATAATAAACCCTCTAGTAAGGGATATTTTCAATGGGTCTGATAAGAAAGGTTTGATTTTGCATACACTGTATATACTCCACTTTATTGTCATCCGTACAAGACTCGGCCTCTCTACCATGCAGGGGTGAATACAGGACCTAGGGGAGATTAATGGGGAACCCTGGGAGTTATGCCTGCAATCAGTACCTTCTATTTCAGTCTCACAGCCCCATAAGCTATTGCATAGCTCCCAACCTCCCTGATTTCGAGGGACTGTCCCTGATTTGGAGCAATGTCCCTCTTTCCTCCTCATTTGTCCCTCATTTTGGTCTGATCTATATAGAGGTATATAAAATGCACTTATTATCTATCAAAAATTGTTTGACAGTACTTAACCTTTCATCCGATTTCTAAATTGCTGCATTTGAAAATTCCAAAAGCCAATATAAAGGAATAGTAGTGGTAAAAAGGCACCTATGGGTTTAACTGATCTTATTTTTTTTTGTACAATTCTCCTTTAAGGGGGCGTGGCAAGGGGTGTGTCCTATGCCTGCATACATTTGCTGCTAGGTGTCCCTCATTCCCATCTCAAAAAGTTGGGAGGTATGGCTATCGCATTTATTTTTGTTGCGCAAAGCATATCGAACAACTATTCAGTTGCATTGTTGGGGGGGGGACTCGCCTTTATGCCCCAAATGCTGTTCACTAATTAATTGAATAAGGCGCTGTCCCAAATTATTTCGTCATTGGAGTGAGATAACCGAGGTCATATCCCCAGTATATCAGGATAGGATCCCAATGGACCCTAAAATATGTGTTTTAGGAGCTGTTGATGAGGAAATATATACGCCTTCCATTAACATAGCAGTTATCAGGCTACTGTATATAGCACGAAAACTGGTGGCTAAATTCTGGCTTTCCTCACATGTTCCCACCAGGAAACAATGGATGGAACAGGTCAACTGGGCGGCACAGTGGTGTAGCGGGTAGCACTCTCACCTAGCAGTAAGAAGGGTCACTGGTTCGAATCCCAACCACAACACTACCTTCCTGGAGTTTGCATGTTCTCCCTGTGCCTGCGTGGGTTTCCTCCGGGTACTCCGGTTTCCTCCTACAATCCAAAGACATGCAGGTAGGTTAATTGGCTTCTGTCCAAAAAATTGGCCCTAGTATATGAATGGGGACCTTGGATTGTGGGTTCCTTGAGGGTGTAGGGAGCGATGTGAGTGTGCGATGTACAGGGATAGGGACAATTGTAGACACTCACTCAGGTTGAACTGGATGGACTGGTGTCTTTATTCAACCTTACTAACTATGAAACTGCATTCTCAAAAAGGGAGCAGTTAACATATCAGCATAGAAATGCAACCTGTAAATTTCACGCTATTTGGCCGGCTTGGTTGGAAACCCCAGGTTTAGCGCCTCCACAAAAGGTTTTGCACAGGCTATTACAAGTGTAATGTGCATGCCTACGTGTACACGGTGTGGACGCTTGCCCTGCACCTAAATGTGGTGTCAGTCATTTACATCCTTATTCCAGTATCTGAGAATGACTTACACTGATACCCTCTGTCTCTGGGGGTGGACATTTTCTTAGGGAGCGGTGGGATAAAGGTGACCGTACGCAATATTTGGCCTGTTGGCCATATGTTTACATGTGTCCGCTAGGTGGGGTACTTCTTTTATTATTTTCCTTGGTTCTTTAGGTATTACATGATCCTAGTTTACTTTTAAGTGCCACTCTGCTGATCTCATACTTCTGGACCAGGTCTGGTTACTGATACTGTAAGGTTCGATTCTGATTTCCGGGACACGTTATGGTTTCTTTGATAATCTGTCTATAAATTCTAATGTTGTGAAACCTGGACTTTGTCCTTTGCAAATGTTTTATTCCATATCATTTGTTATCTGTATTGTACAACCTTTGGCACAATAAAACCTTTTTCTAAAATATTATTTTTTTTAAAAAAGTCACCCTGTTAACCTTTTTGAAGGCCCTTTAACTATATTATATTGCAGTTATGTGAATTACCACAACGTGTAGCAAAATGTTGCTGTAGCATTCATTTTGCATGAGTCCAGGCTAGGGCAATGCACATGTGTAGCAGTGCAAAGCACCATAATGCATTGTAATGCACTATAGTGAGTTGCAGTGTGTCGCATCATAAAATGTGTAGTGCGTTGATTTTGTAGAACTTTTTGGTGCATTGGCAGGCCATTTATTACACTTAACACAACCCACATTAACCGGTGACATAACACTTGTTAATGCACTGCAAAAATGTAAATGGGCCCTAAATGTTTAGTCCCAATAGCAGGTGTGTCACTACCCCCGAAAGAGCCACTGGATAGTTTTGATTCTCTGTTCTTTGCCTCGACACTGTGGCACAAACCACAATAATAGTAATGGTAAACAGTGTTGAAGTAATTTTCCTGCCACCAGTATACTACTAGAATGCACTCTAGGGATGACTATGCTAAGACCCAGATTTGCTGCAGTGTTATTCCAATCTATAGGCAGTAAATTAAGTCCTTATAAAGCATCTTAACTAAAGAGACAGTCCTCAGCCCTAGATCTTCAGAGACCTAGTGTTGGGGCCTAGTCTTTACAGTGGTGCACATGAATACAGTCTCTGTAAAGTCTGCATGCAGAAGTGTCCAGTCTCTAGGTGCTCGTCTCTGCTAGCAGCAAACAAGTAATAGCCCAAAGACCCTCTTACCAGACCCAGTGATACAGCTGCAGTGATCACGCGGTTCAGTAATGGTAAACAGTGTTGTAGTAATTTTCCTGCCACCAGTATACTACTAGAATGCACTCTAGGGATGACTATGCTAAGACCCAGATCTGCTGCAGTGTTATTCCAATCTATAGGCAGTAAATTAAGTCCTTATAAAGCATCTTAACTAAAGAGACAGTCCTCAGCCCTAGATCTTCAGAGACCTAGTGTTGGGGCCTAGTCTTTACAGTGGTGCACATGAATACAGTCTCAGTAAAGTCTGCATGCAGAAGTGTCCAGTCTCTAGGTGCTCGGTCTGCAGTGATCACGCGATTCAGGCAGCCTCTGGATTGGCCTGGTGTGACTCCAGTCCTCAGTCTACAGCGCTCCCGTATCTCTGCAGTGTCTGACAGTGTCCCACAATTAACTCAGTCCTCAGTCTCTGCTCATTCCAATCCATTCCCTCCCCCTCTCTCTGCTCCCCAGTGTTTAGAGCCCTAATCTCTGCTCAGACCGCTGATTTGTGTGAGGAGGCCTCATCTCCAGACTGGTAGATGTGCTTTCACCATACCCCTCGCAACAAAAAGGAAGGCTAGTTCCAGAAAATACAGCTTCTTTTTCCACTCTTATCGCTGTCTCCCCCTGGGAACTATACAATTCCCAAAAAGTTGGGACACTGTAAAATTTACATAAAAACAAACAAATTTCAAAATGAGCTTATTTTTTTCCTTAAAATGGTACATTTTCTCAGTTTTAACATTTGATATGTTTTCTATTTTCTATTGTAAATAAAATATGGGTTCATGAGATTTGCAAATCATTGCATTGTGTTTAATGTAGATATTACACAGTTTCACAATTTTTTTGGAATTGTTGTAAATTGGCCAGGAACCCCCTTGTCCGTCCTCCTAAACTGATTGCACTTTATCACAAAGGCCTTGTATTTGTGACTTCAGGGCTAGGCTCTTTACAAGTCTGATGGCAGAGCTTGGTTGGTGCTCAGACTGGCTCATCATAGTGTTGAGCACCATATCTATGCAACTGTATGTCCAGGGTTCAGTTACCACCAGAGAACATATCTGCATGGATTGTATATGTTATGGAAGATTATTCAAAGTGGACAGAAGGGAGGGATCTATCCACAGATAGAAATCTTGACAGAACTATTTTATTTGTTTCAGGAGCAATTTCTATAACTTGTTCCTTTGTCAATAAATAATCAGATTACGGTATATTTTTGTGGACTCCTGACTACCACACCTCTATGAGCTTGTTGGACATCCAATTCCAAACCCAAGGTCATTTAAATGGGATTGGCTCTCCTTTGTGGCTATAACATCCTCCACTTTTCTGGGAAGGCGTTCCATTAGATTGGGGGGGGGGGGGTGTCTAGAGGAATTTGTGCCCATTCAGCCAAAAAAAGGAAATGTGTGAGGTCAGGTACTAATGTTGGATGAGAAGGCCTTGCTCACAATTGAGGTTCCAGTTCATCCCGAAGGTGTTCAGTAGGGTTGTGGTAAGGGCTCAATGAAGGCCACTTGAGTTCCTCCACACCAGACTCATCATCTGTTGGATGTGAAGACCTAGCTTATAATCAGTATTCCAATTCATTCCAAAGGTGCTCAGTAGGGTTGAGGTCAGGGCTCTGTGCAGGACTCTCAAGTTTCTCCACACCAAACTGGTCAAACCATGTTACAACCAAAATTAAGAAACAAGTTAAAGTGTAAGTAAACCCCCCGATTCTTTTCAGCCAAGGACGCTGCCATCTTTGCCTCTGTTTAATCTACAACTGCCATGATGCTGCACATGTGATCAGTTATGACACCAGCCATTGGATGGTTTGACAGTTTGGTTGAGAGCACAACCAATAGGAGTGTTACATTTCCGGCACATGCTGTAACTGTTTTATGGATGGGTTTACTTCCGCTTTAAGTTGCATATGACTAACTACCAGTGTTAATTTTAGTCTTAGGACTAAAATGGCATTTTAGTTTTAGTCCCATTTTAGTCTTCTGCAATTGTTTTAGTTTTAAGCCCCATACACACGGTCGGAAAATCCGACCACCAAATCCATCGGATTTGGTCCGACGGATTTAGTCCGACACTGGTGTTGCATACACACGGTCGGACAAAGTTGTCGGAAAATCCGATCATTCTGAACGTGGTGACGTTTGTTGCCTACGACGGGACTACGTAGAGGCTAGTAGCCAATAGCTTTGGTCTTGTAATGTGATCTGAGCATGCGTGGCACTTTGTCCGTCGGAATTCGCTACACACGATCGGAATTGGTGTGATCGGACTTTGTTTCGGAAAATTTTTAGAGCAGGAGATACAACTTTGTCCATCGGACAATCCGATGGAAAATGTCCGATGGTGCCTACACACGGTCGGAATTTCCGACAACATTGTCCGATAGGACAGAATCCATCGAAAATCCGACCGTGTGTATGGGGCTTTAGTCTTTTTAGCCGACTAAATCTCCAGTACATTTTAGTCGACTAAAATGTCCTACGTTTTAGTCGACTAAAATCTCCAGTACATTTCAGTAATTGCAATTTAGTTTTAGTTATAGTCTTTTGACTAAAATGGCTTTTAGTTTTAGTCGTATTTTAGTCATCTCAATTGTTTTAGTTTTAGACGTATTTTAGTTGACTAAAATAGTATTCATTTAGTCGACTAAAATGTTTTAGTAATTTTAGTAGACTAAAATGTTTTAGTCGTTTTAGTCGACTAAATTAACACTGCTAACTACGACTAGATATCGCATGACCTAAGTCAATGAGAACCTTCACAGACACATCAAACCATGTCTTTTTGGAGCTGGCTTTGCACACAGGGGCACAGTCATGCTGGAACAGAAAAGGGTCTTCAGCAAACTGTTAACACGAGGTTGGAAGAGTGCAAATGTCTATAATATCTTTGCATGATGTAGTAGTAACAGTACTCTTCACTGGAAACACCTTAACTCAATCACTTGGAGGTGAGTTCACATACGTAGAGCCATGTAGTGTAGCTGTGATGGTCAGATGACCACATCATTTTGGCCATGTAGCGTATAATTTGAAACATCCAAATTCGTCACTCTGCTGGCCGTCTCGTAGAGGACCAGATCTGCTTTTTAATCCTGATCTGCTATTTCTGTATGCAGCACCCCTGGAAATCACATCAGTGTTTTTCTGTCCAGGCAACAGAGGATATTCTTACATTTATTTCCTTGGTTAAGCGGTGAACGGGGGCCCTTATCGCTATCAGCATCAATATATTGTCTCCCCGATGCGAGGCTTGGCAAATGATCTACTGCACAAAGCGGCTGAGGCTTTTTTTTTTTTTCTTCTTCTTAAATGAGTATCTGATAGTAAAGAGAGCGAGATGAGGAAATCTGTGCTGATAATGCAATTCCATTCCTGACCGCTTACACCCAATGGGCTGTAACATTTGTATGCTGTGGGAAATGGATATGCACTACTTGTATGTCCCTCTCATTAGGACATTTAGCTGATATTGAGGATATTTGGATTTCACTAACGACTTAAAGCAGACGAACGACAGGTCGAGCAAAAATAAAAATAAAAAGTCCTCTTTTATGTCTACTAATGCATAAAATTTAACCTGTTAAGGATACCCTGTATTGGATAAATTATACATTAACACAGACATTTTAGTAATATATATATATATATATATATATATAAAATATATATATATATATCTTGTATATCTTATACATATCTTATATATCTTACTAGATATAAGTCTGCATGAATAAAATGACCTGACATGTCACCATATATCGTAACAGTATTGTTTTTCTAAACAAAAAAAAACAAAAATAGACCTTTTATCATTAAAAAATAAAAAAACAGTGACTTTGCCTAGGCTGAGATGATACCATTAGTCTGCTGCAGGTAGGAGCTGCTCCCAAACACTAACCAACCCACCAATGGTCCGTGTTCATAGGGGAGATCGGAGAACTGACAGGGCGGTCCCTGCACAGGTCCCTGTCATCAGCCGGCTCAGCGGAGATCAGCTGAGCGATCCCCGCTGAGCAGCGGATCTTCACGGGGCGGATCAATACGGATCCGTCCCGTGTGAAAGGGGCCTAACTAGGCAGGACTGACGAGCAGGATATCATCAACAGCTGAGTAACTGTGGAGAGATAGGAGCTGGCAATTAGCCGACAGCTGAGCGGCCAGCTCAGAGAAGGAAGGGCTGAGCCCAGCCCTGACAGATCCCTACAAAGTTATTTGAGTTTTAATTGTATCAAATCTACTGTCTAAAGAAAAACTGTGATGTTGATTGGCCATTGCCAGTGTAGAAATACCTTTGGTGATGTAGACCAGTATTTTTTTCCTTTCGGTGCGGAAATATTTTGTATGACTGGAAATCCAATTTTAGTTTAAAAGAGTCACAAAGAGCGATCTTCTCGCTTCTCCCACTTGAGCACCAAAGAAAGGTTGCACTGACCTCCAGCTGCTCCCCCTGAAGTATTCTCCATACCATGTCACCACGACAAGTGTCTCCTTTTAAGCTCCTCCAACATGGCCTGTTTGTCATTTCTCTTGCAGCTCTCGACAGACAGGAGTGAGAGATGTGACTTGGGCAATCTCTTCTGAAGGGCTGAGTTGTTCTTTTGGAGGAGACTTCTAGATGAGACTCGCTGAGACACTGAATCTGTGTGAAGAGGCCTAAGGATTTAATAGGATGTCAACGGAGACGGAACTTCAAGTGGCTGTGAAAACCAGCGCAAAGAAAGAATCCAAAAAGAAAGGTAATTTTTCATATTTGTTTTTTTTTGGGAGAAGATCTGTGCCGCCATGACTGTGACAGGCATTCTATGAAATTCAATAGATGACCTTCTAATGGCCTATATATGATAACTAGAGCTATGTGTTTTACTCAGGTTTGTCTATAAAGTCAGTGCTTATGTAACTATTTATACCTGGACATTACTGGTTTAATTATTGAGAGGTGGAAGAGCTTACAATCTATTAGACGGAGGATTCAGATGGTGGAGGAGCTTACAGTCTGTTTGAGTATAAGGGAAGATGCAGATGGTAGAAAAGCTTGCAATCTATTAGGGTCATATGTGTGCACAGCCTATTGCATTAGGGTGTGTACCCTAAAGCACATGCGTGTGTGTGTATATGTATATATATATATATATATATATATATATATATATATATATATATATATATATACCGTATTGGTGTATAACACGCACTTTTTCCCCCTTAAAATCAGGGGAAAATCGTGGGGTGCGTGTTATACACCGATCCCCCGCTGATTGTGAGCGGAGTGATCGCCGCCGAGATACACATAGTCGGGTGCACTCGGCTCTTTTCGGCTCCGCTCACAGTCACGCCCAGTCCCGCCATTGGGCAGGACTGGACATAACTGTGAGCGGAGCTGAGAAGAGCCGAGTAGACTTGGCTATGTGTATCTCAGCTCTGCCCAGTCCCTGCGATCTCGGCGGCGTTCGCTGCGCTCAGTCTCGGCGGCGATCTCGGCGGCGCCAATTTTAAATGCATTCAAGCCTGCAATGGACACTGGTGCAAGGCTGCAGTGGGGCAAGGCTGCAGTGGGGCAAGGCTGCAGTGGGGCAAGGTTGCACTGGGGTAAGGCTGCACTGAGGCAAGGCTGCACTGAGGCAAGGCTGCACTGAGGCAAGGCTGCAGTGGGGCAAGGCTGCACTGGCGCAATGCTGCACTGGCGCAAGGCTGCAGTGGGCCAAGGTTGCACTGGGGTAAGGCTGCACTGAGGCAAGGCTGCACTGAGGCAAGGCTGCACTGAGGCAAGGCTGCAGTGGGGCAAGGCTGCACTGGCGCAATGCTGCACTGGCGCAAGGCTGCAGTGGGCCAAGGTTGCACTGGGGCAAGGCTGCACTGGGGCAAGGCTGCACTGGCGCAAGGCTGCACTGAGGCAAGGCTGCAGTGGGCCAAGGTTGCACTGGGGCAAGTCTGCACTGGAGCAAGGCTGCACTGAGGCAAGGCTGCGGTGGGGCAAGACTGCACTGGCGCAAGGCTGCACTGACAAGGCTGCAAATGACACTGATAAGGCTGCATTGATGGGCATATAAATGTAAGTTTTTTTTTTCCTTAAATTCCCTCCTAAACTTGGGGTGCGTGTTATATGCCAGTGCGTGTTATATGCCGATAAATACGGTGTATATATATATATATATATATATATATATATATATTTATATATATATACCTAGCAGTAGAGCAATGGACAGTGTCGGTAGAGCAGTGGACGATGTCAGTAGGGCAGATGTTTGTGTCAGTAGAGCAAGGCACGATGTCAGTAGTTTATTTTTTATATTTTCTTTATTATTACTTTTTTTTACAGTTTTATTATTTCTTACAATATTTTTCACAATATTGTTTTATTTTTGTTTTTTACAATTCTTTTTAGGAGCCCCATTGGGGGACTTTGGTGAGATATCAGGAGTCTAAACAGACCCCCGATGTCTCACTTTGAGACAGAGAAAGGGATTGAGGACAGTATGGGAAAAGTTCCCCCCAGGTTTTTTTTTTTTTAGCAGCAAGGTTAATGATATCAGGGAATTAATAAGTTAAAATTAAAATTCTGGTTAAAAAAAGTTAAAATATAATCTCTGGTAAGGAGATATGATACCATTCCAAATACAGAAAATGCAAACACAAGATTATATACAGCACTACATATTAGAGAGTCGGTCGTATAAAATTCCAGACGCGTTTCGACCTACATGGTCACGGTCTTCCTCAGGGGATGGGTTTGCTGTTTAGAAAATTAAATTTTAACATTTCAAGTGTCATCAAATTGTTAGTAGACAATTTCTATTAAGAAAACATAGGGTATAGTTACCAATAGAGGGTGTGATCTCCTAGCCAGAATTCCTATAAAAATTGATGATCCCATGTGTCCCTTGGCCACTCCCACTCCAAAGGGGGATACCGATTCGTCCTGTATGGCTTGCAAGGAGTCACATTGGGGGACATCCCATGGGGGCACGTGTAGGTGGGAGGTCCGCACCTGTTGTAAATTCCCAGAGATATCATGATATCATAAGTTTAAGAAATACTAATTGAATTCAGAGTTAACAATTGATGGTCAGAGTAATTTCCAATGCTCACTATACATGTGTGTCTATTTTATTAAGGTATTGTTGTAAGATGCCGGAAGGAGAAGGTCCCCTTGTTAAAGGGGGCTTCCAGATTCCGATAAGCCCCCAGCCTGCAGACCCCCACAACCAATGGCCAGGGTTGTGGGGACGAGGCCCTTGTCCTCATCAACATGGGGACAAGGTGCTTTGGGGGGGTCTCAGACCCCCCAAAGCACCCTCCCAATGGTAAGGGCATGTGGCCTGGTACGGTTCAGGAGGGGGGCGCTCTCGTCCCCCCTCTTTTCCTGCGGCCTGCCAGGTTGCGTGCTCGGATAAGGGTCTGGTATGATTTTGAGGGGGACCCCACGCCATTTTTTTTTTGGCCGGGGTTCCCCTAAAATCCATCCCAGACCTCAAGGGTCTGGTATGGATTTTGAGGGGGACCCCACGCCATTTCTTTTGGGCTGGGGTCCCCCTTAATATCCATAGCAGACCTGAAGGGCCTGGTTATTGAATTTGGGGGGATCCCCACGCTTTTTTTTTTTTTTAATCAATTACTTTTTTTTTATCAATGACTTTCAATGAATGACTGTTATTTGTGTTACGGGAGCCGTCAATTCATTAGCCGCCAGTGATTTTAAATAGCTTTTTTTCCTGCAAAAATGACACTTTGTGCAGGAACAGTTCTAAGCACAGGAAACATGTGAATGTGAGAATACAGAAAGTAGAAGAGCTTACAATCTAATATAGTATAAGGAGAATACAGAAAGTAGAAGAGCTTACAATCTAATATAGTATAAGGAGAATACAGAAAGTAGAAGAGCTTACAATCTAATATAGTATAAGGAGAATACAGAAAGTAGAAGAGCTTACAATCTAATATAGTATAAGGAGAATACAGAAAGTAGAAGAGCTTACAATCTATTATAGTATAAGGAGAATACAGAAAGTAGAAGAGCTTACAATCTAATATAGTATAAGGAGAATACAGAAAGTAGAAGAGCTTACAATCTATTATAGTATATGGAGAATACAGAAAGTAGAAGAGCTTACAATCTATTATAGTATAAGGAGAATACAGAAAGTAGAAGAGCTTACAATCTAATATAGTATAAGGAGAATACAGAAAGTAGAAGAGCTTACAATCTATTATAGTATAAGGAGAATACAGAAAGTAGAAGAGCTTACAATCTAATATAGTATAAGGAGAATACAGAAAGTCGAAGAGCTTACAATCTAAAATAACTGTTATTTATTTATTTTTTTTGGTGGAGGGAAAAGAAGAATCTGGTTGTCCAAACCAGAGCCATTGAAGGAGCCTCCAGTCCTTCATGAAAAGGTTTTTTATTTTTTTCCCAGCGGATGATAATTGCATTCCTGCAGCAATTGGGAAAGGGAGGAGTCGCAGGTCATGACTGGGGCCCCGGCATGGGAACATTCGCTGTTGGCACTCTGGCAAGGCATGCTGGGAACTTTGGTTGGGCTCATCTCATACAATCAGGGGGGGTCGGCCCTCACACCTCCTGACTTCATGCTGTGAGATTACAGGAGAAACATCAGGCGCTATACAATGTAACGCTGCGATTCGTTCGCTCTTAAAGGTTCTTGGTACTTACAGGTTGCTAAGAAACAGTTTATACCGCGCGCAAAGAATTAAACGCCGATACCGCAATTAGCTCTGGGGAACAAATACCGCTTTTTTATTCAACTATTTATTTATTTCCTTTGATTGTGCGCCATTTCTTCAGAATTTTTTTGCATTTTCTTTAAAAAAAAAAAAAAGAAAATAAGATGTGTGATATAAAGCTGCCGACATGATAAAATGGCTTTCAGGGTCTCATCTTGTGATCTGGTATATGGGAATTCCGTCTATATCATATACGCCAGTGGCGGCTGGTGCTCAACATTTTTGGGGGGGGCGCAAACAAACAGCCTCACTGTGCCATCAAATGCTGCCACTCTGCCCATCTAACGCTGCCACTGTGCCCATCTAACGCTGCCACTGTGCCCCAAGTGCTGCCATTGTGCCTCAAATGCTGCCACTGTGCCCATTAAATGCTGCCACTGTGCTCTAAACACTGCCACTGTGCCCAAGTGCTGCCACTGTGCCCATCTAATGCTGTCACTGTGCCCCAAGTGCTGCCATTGTGCCTCAAATGCTGCCACTGTGCCCATTAAATGCTGCCACTGTGCTCCAAACACTGCCACTGTGCCCCAAGTGCTGCCACTGTGCCCATCTAACGCTGCCACCGTGCCCCAAGTGCTGTCACTGTGCCCATTAAATGCTGCACTGGCTATTGAACTTTGTTTTCTCTCGGCTCGTCGTACGTGTTGTACGTCACCGCGCTCTTGACGATCGGAAATTTCCGACAAGATTTGTGTGACCGTGTGTATGCAAGACAAGTTTGAGCCAACATCCGTCGAAAAAAAAAAATCCACGGTTTTGTTGTTGGAAATTGATTGGAATTCTCGTCGGATAAAGCTCTGATGGCTTTCCCGTTTTCCGCTCAAATTGTCTTACCTACACACGGTCACACCAAATTCCGACCGTCAAGAACGCGGTGACGTACAACACTATGAGGAGCCGAGAAAAATTGAAGTTCAATGCTTCCGAACATGCGTCAAATTGTTTCCGAGCGTGCGTAGGAATTTTGCGCGTCAGAATTGCTACAGACGGTTGAAATTTCCGATAGAAACTTTTTCCGTCAGGAAAAATAGAGAACATGCTCTCAAATTTTTGCTGGCGGGAATTTCGGTCAGCAAAATTCTGATGGAGCGTACACACGGTCGCATTTTCCGATGAAAAGCTCTCATCGGTCTGTTGCTGGCTGAAATTCTGATTGTGTGTCACGGCATTAAGAGAAAAAATCTTGGTGGGGTCTACAGCAAGAGGCTGAACACGCCTATTAATAAAAAATTTTTAAATGTATTTATTATAAAAAACAAGGATAAGAACAGTATAAAATAAGACTAATATTACAAATGTACAAGATATATACATGTGATAGAAGAAAAAGCAATAAAAATGAAAGAAAAACAAGAAAAGGTAGAGATTTCCTTTAGCCCTGTCACTCATGTATAATTGTATATTGATCTTTGCATCTTAATTCGGATCTGTTGTAAGCCTTGAATTGTTCACGGTGTGGCCATTAACCACTTCAGCCAGGACCAATTGGCAGCCAAAGGACCAGGCCCTTTTTGCGATTCGGCACTGCGTCACTTTAACTGACAATTGCGTGGTCGTGCAACGTGGCTCCCAAACAAAATTGGCGTCCTTTTTTCCCACAAATAGAGCTTTCTTTTGGTGGTATTTGATCGCCCCTGCGGTTTTTATTTTTTGCGCTATAAACAAAAATAGAGCGACAATTTTGAAAAAAATGCAATATTTTAAACTTTTTGCTATAATAAATATCTCCAAAAAATATATCTAAAAACATTTTTTTTCCTCAGTTTAGGCCGATACGTATTCTTCTACATATTTTTTGGTAAAAAAAATCTCAATTAGCGATTATTGATTGGTTTGCGCAAAAGTTATAGCGTAGGGGATAGTTTTATAGCATTTTTATTAATATAAAGGAGGGGTTATGGGCTGTGACGTGTGTTTTTTTTTTTACATTAGGGGGCGGGGCTGAACGTCTGACGTCACTGATCGGCTTTCCGATGACAGGGAACAGCGATCAATGACAGGCAGTGTAGGAAGCGCGGGGAGAGGTTTGTTTACACAGACCTCTCCCCGTTCTTCAGCTCTGTGACCAGATCGCGGGACACCAGCGGCGATCGGGTCCATTGGTCCCGCTGGTCACGGAGTTCCCGACCAGGTCGCGAGCGCGCCGCTGGTGGCACGCGCGCAACCCACGGCTGGCCTCTTAAAGGACCACGTACCTATACGTGGTTTTACCTAGCCGTGCCATTCTGCCAACGTATATCGGCGTGAGGCGGTCGGGAAGCGGTTAAATTACTCTGCCTCAAAAAAACTAATATATATATATATAGATATATATACTGTATCTCTCTCTCTATATATATTGACCTGTACAAAATTGCGGCAAAAACACAGCAATATATATACAGTGGAATCTTGGATTGCGAGTAACGCGGTTAACGAGCGCTTTGCAATACGAGCACTGTATTTTTAAAAATCGTAACTCGGTTTGCGAGTGTTGTCTCGCAAAACGAGCACGGTTCAGGCCAAAGCGGTTTGCAGTTCCGCGTTTGGCCTGAGGTGGGGGGGCGCCGGAGCCAAACATCGCCGATCAGCGCCGTTCGGAAATGCGCGAAAAGGCCTAAGGACAGCTCTGCTGACCTCTGCAAATCTCAGGAACAATGTCTTCTCTGAGGTTTGCCGAGCTCAGCCGAGGTGTCCTCGGGCCTTTTCGGACATTCCGAGGCTCTCCAAAAAGTCAGCAGCGACTTTTTTTTTAGCTGCTGACTTTTAAAAAAAATTTTTTTAAGCTGAAACACCCCTTTAACCTTTCATCTGATTTCTAAATTGCTGCATTTGAAAATTCCAAAAGCCAATATAAAGGAATAGTAGTGGTAAAAAGGCACCTATGGGTTTAACTGATCTTATTTTTTTTTGTACAATTCTCCTTTAAGGGGGCGTGGCAAGGGGTGTGTCCTATGCCTGCATACATTTGCTGCTAGGTGTCCCTCATTCCCATCTCAAAAAGTTGGGAGGTATAGCTATCGCATTTATTTTTGTTGCGCAAAGCATATCGAACAACTATTCAGTTGCATTGTTGGGGGGGGGACTCGCCTTTATGCCCCAAATGCTGTTCACTAATTAATTGAATAAGGCGCTGTCCCAAATTATTTCGTCATTGGAGTGAGATAACCGAGGTCATATCCCCAGTATATCAGGATAGGATCCCAATGGACCCTAAAATATGTGTTTTAGGAGCTGTTGATGAGGAAATATATACGCCTTCCATTAACATAGCAGTTATCAGGCTACTGTATATAGCACGAAAACTGGTGGCTAAATTCTGGCTTTCCTCACATGTTCCCACCAGGAAACAATGGATGGAACAGGTCAACTGGGCGGCACAGTGGTGTAGTGGTTAGCACTCTCACCTAGCAGTAAGAAGGGTCACTGGTTCGAATCCCAACCACAACACTACCTTCCTGGAGTTTGCATGTTCTCCCTGTGCCTGCGTGGGTTTCCTCCGGGTACTCCGGTTTCCTCCTACAATCCAAAGATTGTAGGTAGGTTAATTGGCTTCTGTCCAAAAAATTGGCCCTAGTATATGAATGGGGACCTTGGATTGTGGGTTCCTTGAGGGTGTAGGGAGCGATGTGAGTGTGCGATGTACAGGGATAGGGACAATTGTAGACACTCACTCAGGTTGAACTGGATGGACTGATGTCTTCTATTCAACCTTACTAACTATGAAACTATGAAACTGCATTCTCAAAAAGGGAGCAGTTAACATATCAGCAAAGAAATGCAACCCGTAAATTTCACGCTATTTGGCCGGCTTGGTTGGAAACCCCAGGTTTAGCGCCTCCACAAAAGGGTTTGCACAGGCTATTACAAGTGTAATGTGCATGCCTACGTGTACACGGTGTGGACGCTTGCCATGCACCTAAATGTGGGGGGGTCATTTACATCCTTATTCCAGTATCTGAGAATGACTTACACTGATACCCTCTGTCTCTGGGGGTGGACATTTTCTTAGGGAGCGGTGGGATAAAGGTGACCGTACGCAATATTTGGCCTGTTGGCCATATGTTTATATGTGTCGACTAGGTGGGGTACTTCTTTTATTATTTTCCTTGGTTCTTTAGGTATTACATGATCCTAGTTTACTTTTAAGTGCCACTCTGCTGATCTCATACTTCTGGACCAGGTCTGGTTACTGATACTGTAAGGTTCGACTCTGATTTCCGGGACGCGTTATGGTTTCTTTCATAATCTGTATAAATTCTAATGTTGTGAAACCTGGACTATGTCCTTTGCAAATGTTTTATGCCTTATCATTTGTTACCTGTATTGTATAACCATTGGCACGATAAAAACTTTTTCTAAAAAAAAAAAAAAAGTCAACATGTTAGCCTTTTTGAAGGCCCTTTAACTATATTGTATTGCAGTTACATGAATTACCACAACGTGTAGCAAAATGTTGCTGTGGCATTCATTTTGCAGGGTACCCCACCATGCTAGGGCAATGCACATGTGTAGCAGTGCAAAGCACCATAATGCATTGTAATGCGCTATAGTGAGTTGCAGTGTGTTTATTTAATAAAATCTGTAGCACGTTGATTTTGTAGAACATTTTGGTGCATTGGCAGGCCATTTATTACACCTAACACAACCCACATTAACCGGTGACATAACACTTAATGCACTGCAAAAATGTAAATGGGCCCTAAATGTTTAGTCCCAATAGCAGGTGTGTCGCTACCCCCGAAAGAGCCACTGGATAGTTTTGATTCTCTGTTCTTTGCCTCGACACTGTGGCACAAACCACAATAATAGTAATGGTAAACAGTGTTGTAGTAATTTTCCAGCCACCAGTATACTACTAGACTGCACTCTAGGAATGACTATGCTGCAGTGTTATTCCAATCTATAGGCAGTAAATTAAGTCCGTATAAAGCATCTTAACTAAAGAGACAGTCCTCAGCCCTAGATCTTCAGAGACCTAGTATTGGGGCCTAGTTTTTACAGTGGTGCACATGAATACAGTCTCGGTAAAGTCTGCATGCAGAAGTGTCCAGTCTCTAGGTGCTCGGTCTCTGCTAGCAGCAAACAAGTACCGTATATACTCGAGTATAAGCCGAGTTTTTCAGCACATATATTTGTTCTGAAAGTGCCCCCCTCGGCTTATACTCGAGTCAAGCATTTTTCTGCAGCAAAAAATGTAATTTTCCGACCCGAATTTGCGGCCCCATATCTCGGGGCCACTTGGTGCTAGGAACCCCAAATTTGGTGTGCAAACCCAGTGGAACCAACATTACAATATATCCAAATTAGGGGTTTGCACACCATATTTAGGGTTTCTAGCACCAAGTGGCCACGAGATAGGGGGCCGCAAACTTCGGGTTAGAAAATAAAATTTTTTGCTGCAGAAAAGTGCTTGACATTTTCCGACCCCAATTTGGGGCCTCGTATCTCGGGGCCACTTGGTGCTAGGAACCCCAAATTTGGTGTGCAAACCCAGTGGAACCAACATTACAACATATCTAAAATTTGGGGTTTGCACACCATATTTAGGGTTCCTAGCACCAAGTGGCCCCGAGATAGGGGGCCGCAAACTTCGGGTTAGAAAATTAAATTTTTTGCTGCAGAAAAGTGCTTGACATTTTCCGACCTGACTTTGGGGCCTCGTATATCAGGGGGCCACTTGGTGCTGGGAACCCTAAATATGGTGTGCAAACCCAGTGGAACCAACATTACAACATATCCAAATTTGGGGTTCCTAGCACCAAGTGGTCCGAGATACAGGGCCCCAAAATCGGTCAACTGTGTCTATCTGCAGCAATGTCATTTCGGGACCCTTTTGGCCCAGAGACCCCAAATTTTGGCTGCAGCTACCGGGGGCATCATCTAGGAACCCTTAACTACTAAGTTTGAAGTTTGGGGACCTATGGCTGCAAATGGGCACAGTGAGGCATGCAAATGGGCACAGTGAGGCTGCAAATGGACATTGTTGACCCTCTTTTTCCACAGTAGCTGCGCATTTCTCACCCTAGGCTTATACTCGAGTCAATAAGTTTCCCCATTTTTTTGTGGTAAAATTAGGTGCCTTGGCTTATACTCGAGTATATACGGTAATAGCCCCAAGACCCTCTTACCAGACCCAGCGATACACCTGCAGTGATCACGCCGTTCAGGCAGCCTCTGGATTGGCCTGGTGTGACTCCAGTTCTCAGTCCACAGGTCTACAGCGCTCCCGTATCTCTGCAGTAAGAGACAGTGTCCCACAAGTAACTCACAAGTAACTCAGTCCTCAGTCTCTGCTCATTCCAATCCATTCCCTCCCTTTCTCTACTGCTCCCCAGTACTTAGAGCCCTAATCTCTGCTCAGACCGCTGATTTGTGTGAGGAGGCCTCATCTCCAGACTGGTAGATGTGCTTTCACCGTACCCCTCGCAACAAAAAGGAAGGCTAGTTCCAGAAAATACAGCTTCTTTTTCCACTCTTATCGCTGTCTCCCCCTGGGAACTATACAATTCCCAAAAAGTTGGGACACTGTAAAATTTACATAAAAACAAACAAATTTCAAAATGAGCTTATTTTTTTCCTTAAAATAGTACATTTTCTCAGTTTTAACATTTGATATGTTTTCTATTTTCTATTGTAAATAAAATATGGGTTCATGAGATTTGCAAATCATTGCATTGTGTTTAATGTAGATATTACACAGTTTCACAATTTTTTTGGAATTGTTGTAAATTGGCCAGGAACCCCCTTGTCCGTCCTCCTAAACTGATTGCACTTTATCACAAAGGCCTTGTATTTGTGACTTCAGGGCTAGGCTCTTTACAAGTCTGATGGCAGAGCTTGGTTGGTGCTCAGACTGGCTCATCATAGTGTTGAGCACCATATCTATGCAACTGTATGTCCAGGGTTCAGTTACCACCAGAGAACATATCTGCATGGATTGTATATGTTATGGAAGATTATTCAAAGTGGACAGAAGGGAGGGATCTATCCACAGATAGAAATCTTGGCAGAACTATTTTATTTGTTTCAGGAACAATTTCTATAACTTGTTCCTTCGTCAATAAATAATCAGATTACGGTATATTTTTGTGGACTCCTGACTACCACTCCTCTATGAGCGTGTTGGACATCCAATTCCAAACCCAAGGTCATTTAAATGGGATTGGCTCTCCTTTGTGGCTATAACATCCTCCACTTTTCTGGGAAGGCTTTTAATTAGATTGGGGGGGGGGGGGGTGTCTAGAGGAATTTGTGCCCATTCAGCCAAAAAAAGGAAATGTGTGAGGTCAGGTACTAATGTTGGATGAGAAGGCCTTGCTCACAATTGAGGTTCCAGTTCATCCCAAAGGTGTTTGGTAGGGTTGTGGTAAGGGCTCAATGAAGGCCACTTGAGTTCCTCCACACCAGACCCATCATCTGTTGGATGTGAAGACCTAGCTTATAATCAGTATTCCAATTCATTCCAAAGGTGCTCAGTAGGGTTGAGGTCAGGGCTCTGTGCAGGACTCTCAAGTTTCTCCACACCAAGCTGGCCAAACCATGTTACAACCAAAATTAAGAAACAAGTGTAAGTAAACCCCCCGATTCTTTTCAGCCAAGGACGCTGCCATCTTTGCCTCTGTTTAATCTACAACTGCCATGATGCTGCACATGTGATCAGTTATGACACCAGCCATTGGATGGTTTGACAGTTTGGTTGAGAGCACAACCAATGGGAGTGTTACATTTCCGGCACATGCTGTAACTGTTTTATGGATTGGTTTACTTCCGCTTTAAGTTGCATATGACTAACTACCAGTGTTAATTTTAGTCTTAGGACTAAAATGGCATTTTAGTTTTAGTCCCATTTTAGTCTTCTGCAATTGTTTTAGTTTTAAGCCCCATACACGCGGTCGGAAAATCCGACTACCAAATCCATCGGATTTGGTCCGACGGATTTAGTCCGACACTGGTGTTGCATACACACGGTCGGACAAAGTTGTCGGAAAATCCGATCATTCTGAACGTGGTGACGTTTGTTGCCTACGACGGGACTACGTAGAGGCTAGTAGCCAATAGCTTTGGTCTTGTAATGTGATCTGAGCATGCGTGGCACTTTGTCCGTCGGAAATCGCTACACACGATCGGAATTGGTGTGATCGGACTTTGTTGTCGGAAAATTTTTAGAGCAGGAGATACAACTTTGTCCGTCGGACAATCCGATGGAAAATGTCCAATGGTGCCTACACACGGTCGGAATTTCCGACAACATTGTCCGATAGGACAGAATCCATCGAAAATCCGACCGTGTGTATGGGGCTTTAGTCTTTTTAGCCGACTAAATCTCCAGTACATTTTAGTCGACTAAAATGTCCTACGTTTTAGTCGACTAAAATCTCCAGTACATTTCAGTAATTGCAATTTAGTTTTAGTTATAGTCTTTTGACTAAAATGGCTTTTAGTTTTAGTCGTATTTTAGTCATCTCAATTGTTTTAGTTTTAGACGTATTTTAGTTGACTAAAATAGTATTCATTTAGTCGACTAAAATGTTTTAGTAATTTTAGTAGACTAAAATGTTTTAGTCGTTTTAGTCGACTAAATTAACACTGCTAACTACGACTAGATATCGCATGACCTAAGTCAATGAGAAACCTTCACAGACACATCAAACCATGTCTTTTTGGAGCTGGCTTTGCACACAGGGGCACAGTCATGCTGGAACAGAAAAGGGTCTTCAGCAAACTGTTAACACGAGGTTGGAAGAGTGCAAATGTCTATAATATCTTTGCATGATGTAGTAGTAACAGTACTCTTCACTGGAAACACCTTAACTCAATCACTTGGAGGTGAGTTCACATACGTAGAGCCATGTAGTGTAGCTGTGATGGTCAGATGACCACATCATTTTGGCCATGTAGCGTATAATTTGAAACATCCAAATTCGTCACTCTGCTGGCCGTCTCGTAGAGGACCAGATCTGCTTTTCAATCCTGATCTGCTATTTCTGTATGCAGCACCCCTGGAAATCACATCAGTGTTTTTCTGTCCAGGCAACAGAGGATATTCTTACATTTATTTCCTTGGTTAAGCGGTGAACGGGGGCCCTTATCGCTATCAGCATCAACATATTGTCTCCCCGATGCGAGGCTTGGCAAATGATCTACTGCACAAAGCGGCTGAGGCTTTTTTTTTTTCTTCTTCTTAAATGAGTATCTGATAGTAAAGAGAGCGAGATGAGGAAATCTGTGCTGATAATGCAATTCCATTCCTGACCGCTTACACCCAATGGGCTGTAACATTTGTATGCTGTGGGAAATGGATATGCGCTACTTGTATGTCCCTCTCATTAGGACATTTAGCTGATATTGAGGATATTTGGATTTCACTAACGACTTAAAGCAGACGAACGACAGGTCGAGCAAAAATAAAAAATAAAAGTCCTCTTTTATGTCTACTAATGCATAAAATTTAACCTGTTAAGGATACCCTGTATTGGATAAATTATACATTAACACAGACATTTTAGTAATATATATATATATATATATATATATATAAATATATATATATATATATCTTGTATATCTTATACATATCTTATATATCTTACTAGATATAAGTCTGCATGAATAAAATTACCTGACATGTCACCATATATCGTAACAGTATTGTTTTTCTAAACAAAAAAAAAACAAAAATAGACCTTTTATCATTAAAAAATAAAAAAACAGTGACTTTGCCTAGGCTGAGATGATACCATTAGTCTGCTGCAGGTAGGAGCTGCTCCCAAACACTAACCAACCCACCAATGGTCCGTGTTCATAGGGGAGATCGGAGAACTGACAGGGCGGTCCCTGCACAGGTCCCTGTCATCAGCCGGCTCAGCGGAGATCAGCTGAGCGATCCCCGCTGAGCAGCGGATCTTCACGGGGCGGATCAATACGGATCCGTCCCGTGTGAAAGGGGCCTAACTAGGCAGGACTGACGAGCAGGATATCATCAACAGCTGAGTAACTGTGGAGAGATAGGAGCTGGCAATTAGCCGACAGCTGAGCGGCCAGCTCAGAGAAGGAAGGGCTGAGCCCAGCCCTGACAGATCCCTACAAAGTTATTTGAGTTTTAATTGTATCAAATCTACTGTCTAAAGAAAAACTGTGATGTTGATTGGCCATTGCCAGTGTAGAAATACCTTTGGTGATGTAGACCAGTATTTTTTTCCTTTCGGTGCGGAAATATTTTGTATGACTGGAAATCCAATTTTAGTTTAAAAGAGTCACAAAGAGCGATCTTCTCGCTTCTCCCACTTGAGCACCAAAGAAAGGTTGCACTGACCTCCAGCTGCTCCCCCTGAAGTATTCTCCATACCATGTCACCACGACAAGTGTCTCCTTTTAAGCTCCTCCAACATGGCCTGTTTGTCATTTCTCTTGCAGCTCTCGACAGACAGGAGTGAGAGATGTGACTTGGGCAATCTCTTCTGAAGGGCTGAGTTGTTCTTTTGGAGGAGACTTCTAGATGAGACTCGCTGAGACACTGAATCTGTGTGAAGAGGCCTAAGGATTTAATAGGATGTCAACGGAGACGGAACTTCAAGTGGCTGTGAAAACCAGCGCAAAGAAAGAATCCAAAAAGAAAGGTAATTTTTCATATTTGTTTTTTTTTGGGAGAAGATCTGTGCCGCCATGACTGTGACAGGCATTCTATGAAATTCAATAGATGACCTTCTAATGGCCTATATATGATAACTAGAGCTATGTGTTTTACTCAGGTTTGTCTATAAAGTCAGTGCTTATGTAACTATTTATACCTGGACATTACTGGTTTAATTATTGAGAGGTGGAAGAGCTTACAATCTATTAGACGGAGGATTCAGATGGTGGAGGAGCTTACAGTCTGTTTGAGTATAAGGGAAGATGCAGATGGTAGAAAAGCTTGCAATCTATTAGGGTCATATGTGTGCACAGCCTATTGCATTAGGGTGTGTACCCTAAAGCACATGCGTGTGTGTGTATATGTATATATATATATATATATATATATATATATATATATATATATATATATATATACCGTATTGGTGTATAACACGCACTTTTTCCCCCTTAAAATCAGGGGAAAATCGTGGGTGCGTGTTATACACCGATCCCCCGCTGATTGTGAGCGGAGTGATCGCCGCCGAGATACACATAGTCGGGTGCACTCGGCTCTTTTCGGCTCCGCTCACAGTCACGCCCAGTCCCGCCATTGGGCAGGACTGGACATAACTGTGAGCGGAGCTGAGAAGAGCCGAGTAGACTTGGCTATGTGTATCTCAGCTCTGCCCAGTCCCTGCGATCTCGGCGGCGTTCGCTGCGCTCAGTCTCGGCGGCGATCTCGGCGGCGCCAATTTTAAATGCATTCAAGCCTGCAATGGACACTGGTGCAAGGCTGCAGTGGGGCAAGGCTGCAGTGGGGCAAGGCTGCAGTGGGGCAAGGTTGCACTGGGGTAAGGCTGCACTGAGGCAAGGCTGCACTGAGGCAAGGCTGCAGTGGGGCAAGGCTGCACTGGCGCAATGCTGCACTGGCGCAAGGCTGCAGTGGGCCAAGGTTGCACTGGGGCAAGGCTGCACTGGGGCAAGGCTGCACTGGCGCAAGGCTGCACTGAGGCAAGGCTGCAGTGGGCCAAGGTTGCACTGGGGCAAGTCTGCACTGGAGCAAGGCTGCACTGAGGCAAGGCTGCGGTGGGGCAAGACTGCACTGGCGCAAGGCTGCACTGACAAGGCTGCAAATGACACTGATAAGGCTGCATTGATGGGCATATAAATGTAAGTTTTTTTTTCCTTAAAATTCCCTCCTAAACTTGGGGTGCGTGTTATATGCCAGTGCGTGTTATATGCCGATAAATACGGTGTATATATATATATATATATATATATATATTATATATATATATACCTAGCAGTAGAGCAATGGACAGTGTCGGTAGAGCAGTGGACGATGTCAGTAGGGCAGATGTTTGTGTCAGTAGAGCAAGGCACGATGTCAGTAGTTTATTTTTTATATTTTCTTTATTATTACTTTTTTTTACAGTTTTATTATTTCTTACAATATTTTTCACAATATTGTTTTATTTTTGTTTTTTACAATTCTTTTTAGGAGCCCCATTGGGGGACTTTGGTGAGATATCAGGAGTCTAAACAGACCCCCGATGTCTCACTTTGAGACAGAGAAAGGGATTGAGGACAGTATGGGAAAAGTTCCCCCCAGGTTTTTTTTTTTTTTAGCAGCAAGGTTAATGATATCAGGGAATTAATAAGTTAAAATTAAAATTCTGGTTAAAAAAAGTTAAAATATAATCTCTGGTAAGGAGATATGATACCATTCCAAATACAGAAAATGCAAACACAAGATTATATACAGCACTACATATTAGAGAGTCTGTCGTATAAAATTCCAGACGCGTTTCGACCTACATGGTCACAGTCTTCCTCAGGGGATGGGTTTGCTGTTTAGAAAATTAAATTTTAACATTTCAAGTGTCATCAAATTGTTAGTAGACAATTTCTATTAAGAAAACATAGGGTATAGTCACCAATAGAGGGTGTGAGTGGGGGGATCTCCTAGCCAGAATTCCTATAAAAATTGATGATCCCATGTGTCCCTTGGCCACTCCCACTCCAAAGGGGGATACCGCTTCGTTCTGTATGGCTTGCAAGGAGTCACACGGGGGGACATCCCATGGGGGCACGTGTAGGTGGGAGGTCCGCACCTGTTGTAAATTCCCAGAGATATCATGATATCATAAGTTTAAGAAATACTAATTGAATTCAGAGTTAACAATTGATGGTCAGAGTAATTTCCAATGCTCACTATACATGTGTGTCTATTTTAAAAAGGTATTGTTGTAATATTAATTTATTACTATCATAGTAGAGGAGTCCTTAATATATATGCCTTATTGAGTTATGCAAGTGTGTAGTGAGGATGTAAGTGATAGTGTTGGATAGGACACTGAAAAGTGATATGGTAGTTGTGTAGTGACATGACTAGTGCAATGTTATGTCGACTGGGATGGAGGGATGTAGGTGATTGTGTGAGTAGAGGTGTGGGTGATTGTCAAGTGTGAGTGCACTTGTGAAGATTAGGCGATGTGATTAGTGTAATGTGAGAATGGAGTGAAGAAACTGAGGGATTGAGGACAGAGATTCCCCAGTCCCTTTCTCTGCAGCCAAGCAGCAGGGGGAATTTGCCCAGCACTGGGTGATTAGGCACACCCTGTGCGCACGCCTATGATTATGGTATAAAAATGATACAGAAGGTGGAAGAGCTTGCAATCTAGTAATAAGCAATAAGTAAGGATATAGAAGGTGTTTGCAGCCTTTTAGGTTAAAAGGGAGGATCCAGAAGGTAAAAGAGCTTGCAATCTATTAGGATATAAGGGAGGATGCAGAATATTGAGAGAAAAAGCTTACAATCTATTGTGTTATACAAGATGATGCAGATGATAAAAGAGTTTGCAATTGAGGCATAAGGAGGATACAGAAAGTGAAAGAGCTTACTATCTATTGGGGTATAAGGGAGGAGACAGGAGGTAGAAGAGTTTACAATCGATTGGGATATCAGGGAGGATACAGAAGGTAGAAGAGCTTACAATCCAATAGGGTATAAGGGAGGATACAGAAGGTAGAAGAGCTTACAATCTATTAGGATATAAGGGAGGATACAGAAGGTAGAAGAGCTTACAATCTATTAGGATATAAGGGAGGATACAGAAGGTAGAAGAGCTTACAATCTATTAGGATATAAGGGAGGATACAAAAAGGTAGAAGAGCTTACAATCCAATAGGGTATAAGAGAGGATACACAAGGCAGAAGAGCTTAAAATCTATTAGGATATAAGGGAGGATACAGAAGGTAGACGAGATTACAATCTACCGTATATACTCGAGTATAGGCCGTCCCGAGTATAAGCCGAGGCCCCTAATTCACCACAAAAAATGGGAAACCTGCATTGACCCGTGTATAAGCCGAGGGTACAAAATGCAGCAGCTACTGTAAGTGGAAAAGAGGGTCAGCAATGCCCATCTGCAGCTGCCTGTCCCCTGTACAGACCCCCCGTGTCCCCATTGCAGCCTACCTGTGCCGATCTGCGGGTCCTGTGCCATCCATCCTGTGCCCTCCGCCCTGTGCCCTCTGCCATCGGTCTTCGGTCTTCGGTCCCCGCTCTCCGCTCTGTCCCGCTCTGTCAGCGTGTACGGCGCCATTGTACAATTAAAAAGACGCGCCTCCTCCTCGTCCTCGTCCGTGATAGGAGGAACGCTGTTTTCCCAGCAGTCAGTGCGCAGTGTTCCGCCTATCACGGATATTCTCTCATCCTCGTCCATGAGATGAGAATGACAGGACATCCGTGATAGGCGGAACACTGTATTGCTGGGAAAATTAGTGTCCGCCTATCACGGACGGGCGGGAGGAGGCGGCGCGGCTTTTTAAAACTGCCGTCTGTCTGCATGACAAGCTGTTCCTGTAGGCAGACGGCGGTGACTCGAATATAAGCCGAGGGGGGGACTTTCAGTCCTAAAAAATGGGCTGAAAATCTCGGCTTATATTCGAGTATATACGGTAATAAGGGAGTAAAAGAATGTCAGCTGCACTCCACTTAGCTCCTCTTGCAGTATTTTTTAATAATCAATGAATTGTCTGCATACAGTAATGTATCCACCCAAAAAACCCAGAAAGTAGAAGAGCTTACAATCTATTATAGTGTAAGGAGAATACAGAAAGCAGAAAAGCTCACAATCTATTATAGTATAAGGAGACTACAGAAAGCAGAAGAGCTTACAATCTAATATAGTGTAAGGAGACTACAGAAAGTAGAAGAGCTTACAATCTATTATAGTATAAGGAGAATACAGAAAGTAGAAGAGCTTACAATCTATTATAGTATAAGGAGAATACAGAAAGTAGAAGAGCTTACAATCTATTATAGTATAAGGGGAATACAGAAAGTAGAAGAGCTTACAATCTATTATAGTATAAGGGGAATACAGAAAGTAGAAGAGCTTACAATCTATTATAGTATAAGGGGAATACAGAAAGTAGAAGAGCTTACAATCTATTATAGTATAAGGAGAATACAGAAAGTAGAAGAGCTTACAATCTATTATAGTATAAGGAGAATACAGAAGGTAGAAGAGCTTACAATCTATTATAGTGTAAGGAGAATACAGAAAGTAGAAGAGCTTACAATCTATTATAGTATAAGGAGACTACAGAAAGTAGAAGAGCTTACTACAATCTGTGTATTTCCCTCCCTACAAGTCTTTTATAGAGCAATTGTGACCTGTAGAGTTCGAAGCTTAGCGACTATTTAACGCCATCCGTATTCCGCCATTGTAATTGGCCCACAATCTGTGTACTGAATACCATTCGCTCGATGGGGCCACAAGCGCCCCCCGATTTTATCACTCCATCACCTCCCCTGCTATTCGCCTAGTAGACGTTTCCCCAGTAATATGGTAATTATTGTTACATAAATAAAAAAAAAAAACTTTTATTTATTTTATTTTTTTTGGTGGAGGGAAAAGAAGAATCTGGTTGTCCAATCCAGGGAGCCTCCAGTCCTCCATGAAAAGGTTTTTAATTTTTTTCCCCAGCTGATGATAATTGCATTCCTGCAGCAATTGGGAAAGGGAGGAGTCGCAGGTCATGACTGGGGCCCCCGGCATGGGAACAATCGCTGTTGGCACTCTGGCAAGGCATGCTGGGAACTTTGGTTGGGCTATCTCATGCAATCAGGGGGGGTCGGCCCTCACACCTCCTGACT
This sequence comes from Lithobates sylvaticus, assembly GCA_028564925.1. Lineage (NCBI taxonomy): Eukaryota > Metazoa > Chordata > Amphibia > Anura > Ranidae > Lithobates > Lithobates sylvaticus. The sequence goes on from CM053032.1 coordinate 265,766,653, forward strand.
TCATGCTGTGAGATTACAGGAGAAACATCAGGCGCTATACAATGTAACACTGCGATTCGTTTGCTCTTAAAGGTTCTCGGTACTTACAGGTTGCTAAGAAACAGTTTATACCGCGCAAAGAATTAAACACCGATACCGCAATTAGCTCAGGGGAACAAATACCGCTTTTTTATTCAACTATTTATTTATTTCCTTTGATTGTGCGCCATTTCTTTAGAATTTTTTTGCATTAAAAAAAATAAATAAATAAATAAAATAAGATGTGTGATACAAAGCTGCCGACATGATAAAATGGCTTTCAGGGTCTCATCTTGTGATCTGGTATATGGGAATTCCGTCTATATCATATACGCCAGTGGCGGCTGGTGCTCAAAATTTTTTGGGGGGGCGCAAACAAACAGCCTCACTGTGCCATCAAACGCTGCCACTGTGCCCATCAAACGCTGCCACTGTGCCCATTAAACGCTGCCACTGTGCCCATCTAACGCTGCCACTGTGCCCATCTAACGCTGCCACTGTGCCCATCTAACGCTGCCACTGTGCCCCAAGTGCTGCCATTGTGCCTCAAATGCTGCCACTGTGCCCATTAAATGCTTCCACTGTGCTCCAAACACTGCCACTGTGCCCCAAGTGCTGCCACTGTGCCCATCTAACGCTGCCACTGTGCCCCAAGTGCTGCCATTGATCCTCAAATGCTGCCACTGTGCCCATTAAATGCTTCCACTGTGCCCCAAGTGCTGCCACTGTGCCCCAAGTGCTGCCATTGTGCCTCAAATGCTGCCACTGTGCTCATTAAATGCTGCCACTGTGCTCCAAACACTGCCACCGTGCCCCAAGTTCTGTCACTGTGCCCATTAAATGCTGCCAATGTGCCCTCTGCCCGCCATCTACCGGCACTTAACTTGTCTCGGTGTGCAGCTGGTGACGGCGTCAGGCGGCGAGCAGTGTCTCCTCATCGACCCGATATCTTCTCCCGCGCTCCTCCTGTCTTCTGCAATGATTGGGCGCCTAGACGTCCAATCACAGCGCCTGTGACTTCAGCCAATCAGGTGACAGGTAACACAGACCCGGCAACCTGATTGGCTGAGAGGCGGGTCTGTGTTAGGGAAGCGATGTATTCGCAATACACAATAACACAATACTGTGAAAACAGCGAACGCACAGCATTGCGCCCGCTGTTTACACTTATGGAAGCCTATTAGAGCCCACCGCTCCAATCTGGTCGCCTATTAGAGCTGACAGCTCTAATAGGGCGCTTCCAAAAACACCCCCCCCCCCCCCCCGCTGTAATTCAGATGCCCGGCGGCCGACAAGGGGCCGGACACCTGAATAGGGGGCGACAGCGGTGACAATAGATAGATTCATCTAATGCATGAATCTATCTATTGGTGATAGAGCGGTGCAGGAGAGAGGGGGCGGGGCTCCTGCGCCCTCTATGCACGCACCGCCACTGATATACGCTGTATGTGCTAATATATAGTATTTTTATTAAATCACAATTTTTATATTGTGGTTACAAATTTTTTGCATTGGAAAAGGCCGACCCTCAACAAGTCTTATGCCCCGTACACACGGTCGGACTTTCCAACGGAAGATGTTTGATGTGAGAAATTCCGACCATGTGTGGGCTCCATCGGACATTTTCCGTCGGAATTTCCGACACACAAAATTTGAGACCTGGATCTCAAATTTTCCGACAACAAAATCCGTTTGCGTAAATTCCGATCGTGTGTACACAATTCCGAGGCACAAAAGTCTACGCATGCTCGGAATCAAGCAGAAGAGCCGCACTGGCTATTGAACTTTGTTTTCTCTCGGCTCGTCGTACGTGTTGTACGTCACCGCGTTCTTGACGATCGGAATTTCCAACAAGATTTGTGTGACCGTGTGTATGCAAGACAAGTTTGAGCCAACATCCGTCGAAAAAAAAAAATCCACGGTTTTGTTGTTGTAAATTGCGATCGTGTGTATTACTGCATTACTGTTATGCCATCTGAATTCTTGTCGGAAAAAGCCCTGATGGTTTTCCCGACGGAATTCCGCTCAAACTGTCTTGCCTACACGTGGTCACACCAAATTCCGACCGTCAAGAACGCGGTGACGTACAACACTATGAGGAGCCGAGAAAAATTGAAGTTCAATGCTTCCGAGCATGCGTCGAATTGTTTCCGAGCGTGCGTCGGATTGTTTCCGAGCGTGCGTAGGAATTTTACAGACGATCAGAGTTTCCGACAGAAACCTTTTCCGTCAGGAAAAATTGAGAACATGCTCTCAAATTTTTGCTGGTGGGAATTCGGCCAGCAAAATTCTGATGGAGCCTACACACGGTCGCATTTTCCGATGAAAAGCTCTCATCGGTCTGTTGCTGACCGAAATTCCGATCGTGTGTACGCGGCATTAAGAGAAAAAAATCTTGGTGGGGTTTACAGCAAGAGGCTGAACACGCCTATTAATTAATTTTTTTTACATTTATTTATTATAAAAAACAAGGATAGAACAGTATAAAATAAGACTAATATTACAAATGTACAAGATATATACATGTGATAGAAGAAAAAGCAATAAAAAGGAAAGAAAAACAAGAAAAGGTAGAGATTTCCTTTAGCCCTGTCACTCATGTATAATTGTATATTGATCTTTGCATCTTAATTCGGATCTGTTGTAAGCCTTGAATTGTTCACGGTGTGGCTATTAACCACTTCAGCCCCGGACCAATTTGCAGCCAAAGGACCAGGCCCTTTTTGCGATTCGGCACTGCGTCACTTTAACTGACAATTGCGCGGTCATGCGACGTGGCTCCAAAACAAAATTGGCGTCCTTTTTTTCCCACAAATAGAGCTTTCTTTTGGTGGTATTTGATCGCCCCTGCGGTTTTTATTTTTTGCGCTATAAACAAAAATAGAGCGACAATTTTGAAAAAAATGCAATATTTTTAACATTTTGCTATAATAAATATCCCCAAAAAATATATCTAAAAACATTTTTTTCCCTCAGTTTAGGTCGATACGTATTCTTCTACATATTTTTGGTAAAAAAAATCTCAATTAGCGATTATTGATTGGTTTGCGCAAAAGTTATAGCGTTTACAAAATAGGGGATAGTTTTATAGCATTTTTATTAATATTTTCTTTTTACTAGTAATGGCGGCAATCAGCGATTTTTATTGTGACTGCGACATTATGGCGGACACATCGGACATTTTTGGGACCATTGTCATTTATACAGCAATCAATGCTATTTAAATGCATTGATTCCTGTATAAATGACACTGGCAGTGAAAGAGTTAACCACTAGGGGGCGGGGAGGGGTTATGGGCTGTGACGTGTGTTTTTTTTTACAGTAGGGGGGCGTGGCTGACGTCTGACGTCACTGATCGGCTTTCCCGATGACAGGGAACAGCCGATCAATGACAGGCAGTGTAGGAAGCGCGGGGAGAGGTTTGTTTACACAGACCTCTCCCCGTTCTTTAGCTCTGTGACCCGATCGCGGGACACCAGCGGCGATCGGGTCCACTGGTCCCGCTGGTTCCGCTGGTCACGGAGTTCCCGACCAGGTCGCGAGCGTGCCGCTGGCGGCGCGCGCGACCCACGGCTGGCCTCTTAAAGGACCACGTACCTATACGTGGTTTTGCCTAGCCGTGCCATTCTGCCGACGTATATCGGCGTGAGGCGGTCGGGAAGCGGTTAAATTACTCTGCCTCAAAAAAACTAATATATATATAGATATATATACTGTATCTCTCTCTCTCTATATATATATATATATTGATGACCTGTACAAAATTGCGGCAAAAACACAGCAATATATATACAGTGGAATCTCGGATTGCGAGTAACGCGGTTAATGAGCGCTTCGCAATACGAGCACTGTATTTTAAAAAATCGTAACTCGGTTTGCGAGTGTTGTCTCGCAAAACGAGCATGGTTCAGGCCAAAGCGGTGTGCAGTACCGTGTCTGGCCTGAGGTGGGGTGGGGGCACCGGAGCCGAACATCGCCGATCAGCGCCGTTCGGAAATGCACAAAAAGGCCTGAGGACAGCTCTGCTGACCTCAGCAAATCTCGGGAACGAAGTCTTCTCCGAGGTTTGCCGAGGTCAGCCGAGGTGTCCTTGGGCCTTTTCCGACATTCCGAGGCTCTCCAGCGCCCCCCCGGCTCTGGCCGCATGCAGTATTGCATGCCATTGAAGTCATCCACATAACATACTCGATCGCCACAACACATTCCACATGTGTGAGGATGATTGCAAATATAGTGTTCTGAAAAAAATATATATAAATATGTGAAAAATATATAAAAAATGGAAAAAATTTGGAAAGTGAAAAAAAACATGATGAGTGTTTGGGATGAAGGGAAAAAAAAATTGTAAAAAGTTATTATTATTACTATTATTATTATACAGGATTTATATAGCGCCAACAGTTTACGCAGCGCTTTACAATATAAAAGGAGACAATACAGTTATGCGGCGTACACAAGGTCGGAATTTCCAATGGAAACAGTCTGATGGGAGCTTTTCATCGGATTTTCCGACCGCGTGTACGCCCATCGGTCTTTTTCTGTCGGAATTTCCGACGGACTTTGAATTGAGAACCTGTTCTTAATTTTTCTGATGAAAAACCCTTCAGATTTTCCGATCGTGTGTATTCAATTCCGACACGCAAAATTCCGACCCATGCTCGGAAACAATTTGACGCATGCTCGGAAGCATTAAACTTCCCTTTTATAGTGCAGTCGAACGTGTTTTATGCCGCTGTGTTATTGACCGTCGGAATTTGGTGTGATCGTGTGTAGGCAACACAGCTTGAGCGGAATTCCGTCGGAGTTCCGTCGGAAAAACCATCAGAGTTTTCCGATCGTGTGTACGCGGCATTACAATACAATAAAATACAAGAGGATTAAGAGGGCCCTGCTCAGAAAAGCTTACAATCTAATGCAGCATACACACGATCGGAATTCTCGTCGGAAAAAGCGTTGATGGTTTTCCAGACGAAAATTCCGCTCAAACTGTCTTGCCTACACACGGTCACACCAAATTCCAACCGTCAAGAACGCGGTGACGTACAACACTACAACGAGCCGAGTTCAATGCTTCCGAGCATGCGTCCAATTGTTTCCGAGCATGCGTAGGAATTTTGCGCTTCGGAATTGCTACAGACGATCGGAATTTCCAATAGAAACCTTTTCCGTCGGAAAGGTTGAGAACCTGCTCTCAAATTTTTTGCTGGCGGGAATTCGGCCAGCAAAATTCCCGATGGAGCCTACACACACGGTCGCATTTTCCGATGAAAAGCGCTAATCGGTCTTTTGCTGCCCGAAATTCCGATCGTGTGTACGCGGCTTAAGAGCTATGTATATAAAAGATCTATATAACAACTCCCAGCGCTTCGCCATCTAAATGCAAACACAAATCTGTCATGGAACAGGAAATTCGCTGTATAGGGTTCTTGTTTTTTTTTTTTTTGCGCTCGATTATTTTTAAATAAATGCTTTCCTCCTCAGCATGACAGGACTGTCAATGTGTCGATAGAAGAGGAAAGATTCCTATAGCGGATAACAAGTCATTCCGCGCTGCGTCTTCCCTCTGGCCACAGGGCTACCTGGAGATGGAACATCTAATCTTTATGGAAAGTGACATAACAGCTACATTTTCCTCCTGACATCCCGCGCCGCCACGGCAAAAAAATTCAATCTGCTCCGTAAGTCGGGTTGTGAGGATCTTCGGCCGTCAGGATTTATCGGTCCTTAACAGCATATTGTATCTTCCTGTAAAAGTGACCGCAGATGCTTTTAAGGGTATAAATAACGACAACCGGAATCCTAGAAGGACCTAAAAATAAAAAGGTTTATCGGGAGTTGGCATAGCTCCCAACTGTCCCTGATTTGGAGGGACTGTCCCTGATTTGGATCAGTGTCCCTCTGTCCCTCATTCCTCCTCATTTGTCCCTCTTCAACAACCATGCCACGTTCAAAGTCAGGTCAATCCCCTTTCTTCCCCATTCCGATGTCGTCTTCACCACGTCTAGATGGTCGTCCCAGAATGGCCGCTCTCACACGCCCGCTAGGACACGGTGCGGCCCCCAATCTGTGTAAAGAGCTGCGTCAGCGGCTCTTTAACCATGTGATCGGCAGCACTGATTGCCGCCTATTAGTGCCCATCAGTGCCACCTAACAGTACCCATAAGTGTTTTTGTTTTCTCCTCGGACTCAACTCCAGATTTAGAGCGGAGGATTTGTAACCAAGTAAGAGCCCTTAGAGGATTCTAAGTGTATGTTAGACGGTAGCCGAATTGCAGGACATGCACAGACTGTTTAGATCTTAAACTTTTATTTCTTTTCCTGCTTGCTGTGCCCTCTCAGGTATTGAAAAATGTTTTTTCCTTTTTCTTTTTCTCCTAAATTTTTCCCCTTTTTTTTGTATTTCATATTACTGAGCCGGTCGCCCCCCCCCCATGGGTGGCGGCTGCAGTAGAGACTTTGTGCTGCACGAGACTCTGTCCTAGGTGTGCCAATTGTACACACTGCCCCCATAGGAGTCTTCTCCTACAACATGTTCAAGTTTGGTTTGGGTACTCAAACATCCCATGGTTTTTTTGGTGGGGTGTGGGGAGGGTTGGGGGGGGTTTTAAGTTCTACCCTCTTGTGGGTAATTTGTTCAAGCATTATCTGTTTATATATCTTCCATTACAGACTAAACTTTTGCAGTAGGGGTGAACTACCGTACAATAGGACTTGGGATCTCCTGTTGCTCCGTCTCAACCTGAGCGGGCGACGGCCTTGCTTGATGTCCTCTGACCCTCTATGAGATGGCTCCCTTGAAAATCCTCTCCTGGAATGTCAGGGGACTCAACCAACGCATTAAAAGATCCCTCGTCTTTGATTATATGAAGAAGTATGTGCCACATATATGCATCCTCCAGGAAACCCATTTGGTAGGGGGAAGGATTCTGGGGTTAAAACGACCGTGGGTGGGACACCACTATCATGCTACCTACTCCAACTACGCACGAGGGGTTAGCGTTCTGGTGCACAAATCCCTGAATTTTGTACCACTAGATGTTATTATAGACCAAGAGGGCAAATACGTGCTGATCCATGCCAACATAGACACAATGGAAATGGTCCTGGTCGGGTTGTATATGCCCCCCCCGGCTAACCTCTCTCTCCTACATAAACTTACCACATTGGTTGCCCAATTCCACACTGACAACGTTATTATGGTGGGAGACTTCAACATCGCCCCTAACCCGTCCTTGGACAAGCTGACTACTGACCCTGCCTCGGACTCGGCGCTCTCTAGATGGGCTCAGACGTTTGGGTTGGTGGATGTGTGGCGGTGGAAACACCCAACCCTCCGTAACTACTCCTGCCACTCCACCTCCCATAGTACCCTCTCCCGCATTGACCTCCTATATGCCAGCACTACACTACTCCCTAATATCCTCCACACCGAACTTCTCCCTAGGGGCATCTCTGACCACTCTCCCTTACTCTGCACACTGCAAACATCTACACCACGTCCGGATAGGCTATGGCGTCTCTCCAAATACTGGATAGAACACCCCACTCTAGAGATAGAAATGGCCAAAGAAATTCAAAAATACTGGCTCTCCAATGCCCATACTGCCTCGAAAGGTGTAGTCTGGGATGCATTTAAGGCCTACATGCGGGGATGCTACTTATCCTCCATTAACCGGGAACGCAGGAATGATGGGATTATGGTGGAAGAAGCGGAGGCTAGAGCTCAAGACCTAGAAACCCGATTTACCCTCACGGCCAATCCTATTTTAGCACAGGACATGAAGGTAGCATACAGAGAGGTGACACTTCTTAGGGTAGCCAAAGCGAACAAACGCCAACTCGCCCAAACGCACAGAATATTTGAACAGGGTGATAAAACGGGCCGGCTGTTGGCCTGGATATCCAGAGAACAGGCTCCAGTAACCACAATACCCTGCATACGTACATCTGGGGACACTGTGGTGACGGACCCGACCGGTATAAATGCCTGCTTTGCAGACTTTTATGCTGCACTTTATTCCTCCAGATCTGACTACTCACAGGACGAGCTCCTGGCCTTCCTGGGAGAAGTATCACTCCCGGCCCTTTCGCCGGAGGACAGGCGCCTCCTAGACTCCCCCATCTCCTTAGACGAGGTTCGACTAGCTTTAGGCTCCATGCAGACGGGGAAAACCCCTGGGGAGGACGGGATACCCCCCGAATTTTACAAACAATATATAGAAGAGGTGGCGGAGAAAATGTATGACATGTTTACTGAGACTCTCGAGACGGGAGACCTCCCCCCTTCCATGGCTCAAGCCATCATAGTTGTCATCCCGAAGGCAGGGAAGGACCCCCAATTGTGCCCCTCCTACCGCCCCATCTCCCTACTCAACTCTGACGCAAAGGTGTTAACCAAAATTCTTGCCAAACGTTTAAACGACGTGATCCTCTCCCTGGTCCATGAAGATCAGTCAGGCTTCATGCCCGGGAAGGGGACGGATATTAACCTAAGGCGGCTGTATGCTGTCCTGGCCTCTGGAGATGAGAATTCGGAGAAAGAAGTGGTTGCCTCTCTGGACGCAGAGAAGGCCTTCGACTCTGTAGAGTGGGCCTACCTCTGGGAGGTTCTCCGCAAGTTCGGGTTTGGCCCAACTTTCATCTCCTGGGTCGAGGCGGTGTACAAGGCGCCCACGGCCAGAGTGCGCACGGGCTCGGTTATCTCCCCATCATTTCGACTGCACAGGGGAACTAGGCAGGGCTGCCCCCTTTCCCCGGGGCTCTTTGCCCTGGCAATTGAACCTATGGCAGCTCTTCTCCGCTCCACTACTGAGGTTCAGGGAATCACTCGGGGCCCACTATGTCAGAAACTGTCACTTTATGCGGACGACACCCTGTTGTATCTCAGAGACGATGGAAGTTCGCTACAGGCTGCCCTCTCCATAATAAATAGGTTCGGCCGCTACTCCGGTATATGTATAAATTGGGGGAAATCCATATTGTTCCCCCTCCACTCTCCTGTTTCCCTCCCACTGGCGGATGGGCAGCTGCAAAGGGTCACCCAATTTAAATACTTGGGAGTGGAAATCCACCGAGATCTGAAGAGGTTTGTTGACCTTAATCTTAATCCGGTGGTCACACGGCTGGCCCAGAAGTGCGCTGTATGGAAAGCCCTGCCCCTATCGCCAGTGGGACGAGTAAACCTGGTCAAAATGTCAGTCCTTCCCAAATTCACTTATCTATTCCGTCAGTCTCCCGTCCCCATCCCCAAAAAATTCTTCCAACACTTAGACAGTATTATCACAACATTTGTCTGGAATGGGAAGGCCCCCAGGATAGCAAAAACTACCCTTCAACTCCCTCTACCACTGGGGGGCCTCGCCCTACCCTGTTTTCTTAAATACTACTGGGCGGCGATGCTTGTTACAATTAAATGGTGGCTCTCGGAAACTCCTCCCAACCCCGCAGCCACGCTTGAGGCGGCGCTGTTGGGCTCCGCTGCAGAGCTGGGAAGCCTTATTCACAGGGGACCCAGGTCCAACCCTGGTATAACCCTACCGATGCGAGCAACACTGCTGGTGTGGGACTCAGCCCAAAAACTAATGAAACCCCCTGATGTCTGGTCACCGGCGACTCCTCTCTGGAGGAATCCTCGACTCCCCCACTTCCTCTCTATCCCCGACCCGGGGGTCTGGGCTAGACATGGTATCACAGTTTTAGCAGACATTGTCTCTCAAGAACAGCTATTAACCTTTGACAGCCTTAAGAGGAACCACGATCTACCGAACTACATGTTCTTTAGGTATCTGCAGCTGAGACATGCCTTCCAGTCCCAGTTCTCTGCCCGAGTGGACCTGGGGGTGTCGGAATTGGAGAAGACGCTCCGCTCTCCTGATGAGAGGCGCGTGCTCTCCTCTCTGTACAACCTCCTGGCCACACACGACACCTCCAAGGTGTCCCAGTTGTACCAACGCTGGCATGATGATGTCCCGGAGCTCACTGGAGAGGATTGGGAGGAGGGCATCCAGCAATACCTACCCCTTACGATATCTGCTAGGGACAGGTTCGTCCAGCTCAAGTTTATCCATAGAGTTTATTTCTCCCCAGCACGCCTTGCCAAAATCTACCCAGATCGTCCAAGTGCCTGCCCTAGATGCTCCTCCCCTGACGCAGAATTTTTTCACGTAGTGTGGTCTTGCCCGGGGATAGCTGACTTTTGGAGAGAAGTACTGACAGACATTAACGATATTGGGCAACTGGTGGTCCCATTCAGCCCCATAACCCTCCTACTTGGGGTCTGTGACTTTCTGGAGATCTCGTGGGGCAAAAAACTGTTTATATTCTATACCACGCTATACGCACGGAAGGCTATTCTCCTGCAGTGGAACCAACCCCTTCCCCCTACCAAACAAATGTGGCAGTCCTTAATAAACACAGCTTTACCTCTGTACAAGCTGACCTACCTGGGTAGGAACTGTCCCAAAAAGTTTGGGAAGATCTGGGACAACTGGATAGAGGCAAAACACCTCACAATTCCTTGATCCTTCCGGATCCCTTGCGGGTCCAATATGCCCCCTGGAGTGACCCTGGTAGACATACTTTTTCGTGTTACTGCATTTTTTAACTGTACTGTAAGTGCTTGCCTATGACTAGATGGTTGAACCTACTGCATAAACTGTGATACTGTAGTACTGATCCTTAATACTGCTTACTTTTGTCTGTAACCAATATGTTTGACACGTGATAATGTCTGTTTATTTCTCTTTTGTTTTGGAAATATAAATAAAAAGTTTTTGTTAAAAAAAAACAGTACCCATAAGTGCCGCCTATCAGTGCTCATCAGTGCCACATATCAGTGCCACCTCACCAGTGCCCATAAGTGCCACCTCATCAATGCCCACCAGTTCAGCCTACCAGTGCCCATCAGTGCCGCCTCATCAGTGCACATCAGTGCCACCTAACAGTACCCATCAGTGCCACCTAACAGTACCCATCAGTGCCACCTAACAGTACCCATCAGTGCCGCCTATCAGTGCTCATTAGTGCCACATATCAGTGCCACCTATCAGTGCCCATAAGAGCGGCATATTAGTGCCTCCTTATCAGTGCCACCTCATCAATGCCCACCAGTTCAGCCTATCAGTGCCCATCAGTGCCGCCTCATCAGTGCACATCAGTGCCACCTAACAGTACCCATCAGTGCCACATATCAGTGCCACCTAACAGTACCCATCAGTGCCGCCTATCAGTGCTCATTAGTGCCACATATCAGTGCGGCATATAAGTGCCTCCTCATCAGTGCCACCTCACCAATGCCCATAAGTGCCACCTCATCAGTGCCCATAAGTGCCACCTCATCATTGCCCACCAGATCAACCTATCAGTGCCCATTGGTGCCGCCTCATCAGTGCACATCAGTGCCACCTAACAGTACCCATCAGTGCCACATATCAGTGCCACCTAACAGTACCCATCAGTGCCGCCTATCAGTGCTCATTAGTGCCACATATCAGTGCCACCTATCAGTGCCCATAAGTGCAGCATATCAGTGCCACCTCACCAGTGCCCAAAAGTGCCACCTCATCAATGCCCACCAGATCAGCCTATCAGTGCCCATTGGTGCCGCCTCATCAGCGCACATCAGTGAAAGCAAAAAATTACTTGGTTACAAAATTTACTGACAGAAAAAAAGTAAAAAAAACTTTATTTTTTCCAAATGTTTGGTCTTTTTTTTTTTGTAAAAAATAATAAACCCAGCTGTGATTAAATACCACCAAAAGAAAGCTCTATTTGTGTGAAGAAAATGTTAAAAAATGTGTTTGGGTACAGTGTAGCACGACCGCGCAATTGTCATTCAAAGTGCGACAGCGCTGAAAGCTGAAAAATGGCCTGGGCAGGGAGGGGGTGAGAGTGCCCGGTAGGCAATCGGTTAAATACTTAACAGCCTGTATGAATAGCGCAGCCTATCAGAAAACGATCCCCACACAATTAGTCATCCTGTTCCTCGTGAACCTGACATGCCCGCCTTACAATATGTCGCCCGCGACTCTTCGCTTTCCCACACAGGCCAACCTTCCCGTCATCGCCGCTCCGGTCCCCGCGAATCGCGAAGGTGAAATCTCCGCCGAAGCCGGTAATCACTAATTTCATCCGAGACGTGTCAGTCTCCGCTCCAGCTTTTCCCGTAAGAGGACGCAATTACTCCTCCTCTGAAGATTGTGTCGCGTTTGAAGGGGGGGGGGGAGCGCGTTCTCCAAGGTCAAGCGGCGGGCCTCCATTTCCATTTCAAAAACTCGCCGCTTCAAAGAGAACGTCGCCTGCTTTTAGATTTTTAACTCGAGGTGACACGAACGATGCTTTTAATACGGAAATACAAAATTAAAAAAAAATAAAAAAGGCGCAAAACTAAGTACACTTCTGGAACGTGTCAGTTTTAACAGCCGCGGAAGCCCGGCGCGTTTCGTCTCCCTCTCGGAACTTTACACATCCGATGTGTTCATTAACGCTAATGCGGTGACCTTTTTTCCTACTCATTTCAAGGGCCAGTCGTCTTCAGATTGACAATGTATTATAATGCGCGCTCGCTCGTACAAAATATAAACTCGCCAACGCCAGTTCTGGAATTTCTCTGTAGACGGCAATTAGGTGTTTTTTTTTTTCCCCCCTCTGTTATATCTTAATGAAGTGGAGCCCGGGGGGCTTATCGTGTGCGGCTCCCACCACACTGACAAAGGGGTCATCTTTCCGGGGTGAGATTTAATCAAGGCTGCGGGGCGTCTTTGATGGTTTTCACACATTTTGCTTTGGAAAAGAAACATCTAGCAAGTAGTTGACATTTCTCCGTATGATGGGAGTTAACCCCTTCCACCCCCCCCAGCCTCAGTGATTTGTTTGATCAGCTGCTTTGGTGGGGTAGGAAAGACATCAGGGATCTAATAGAGATGTGCTCCCTCGCTTGTGTTAGCAATAAAGTTAAATAAAAAAAAAATTAAAAATTAAAATTAATAGAATAAAAATAATTTTTTTAAAGTTTTTAACCACCTGATTACTGGGCACTTAAACCCCCCTCGTGACCAGACCAATTTTCAGCTTTTGGCGCTGACGTACTTTGAATGACAATTGCGCGGTCATACAACACTGTACCCAAATGACATTTTTATAATTTTTTTCCCACAAATAGTTTTCTTTTGGAGGTATTTAATCACAGCTGGGTTTTTATTTTTTCCTAAACAAACAAAAAAAGATAGAAAATTAAAAAAAAAAATCATGTTTAATAGTTTGTTATAAAATTTTGCAAACAGGTAATTTTTCTGCTTCATTGATATGCGCTGATGAGGTGGCACAGGTGGGCGCTGATGAGGCAGCACAGGTGGGCACTGATAGGCTGCACTGGTGGGGACAGATAAGTCGGTACTGATGGGGACAGCAAAGATGGCACTGATGGGCACGGATGGGTAGCACGGATGGGCACTGATGGATGACACTGATGGGCACTGATAGATGGCACTGATGTATGGCACTGATAGGTGGCACTGATAGGCACTGGTAGGGGACACTGATGAGCACTGGTAGGTGACACTGATGAGCACTGGTAGGTGACACTGATGTGCAGCACTGGCACTGTGGGCACTGACAGATGGTACTGTGGGCACTGACAGATGGTACTGTGGGCACTGACAGATGGCACTGTGGGCACTGACAGATGGCACTGTGGGCACTGGTAGGTGGCACTTTAATTAGGCAATAGTGGGCACCATGTATTGGGCACATTGCTGGGCACATTGCAGTGAGAGGGACTGATGTCCCTCTCACTGCCACCGGTGATCAGCTTTCTGAGCCGATTACTAGCTCTGTTATTGTCACATGATCAGCTGTCATTGGCTGACAGCTGATCACGTGGTAAGGGGTCGGGATCGACCCCTTACTCGGATCTGTGATCCAGCGAGTCTCACAGACTCGCTGATCACAGAGCGCGCCGCGCGCGCCCTTCAGGCCGGGATGACGTCAATAGACGTAGTCCCAGCATCTTAGATCCCAGGTAGTTAAAAAGTAAATTTTAATAAAACATTTTTTTTTAAATGTTTTAAAAAGTAAATGTAAATAAAAAAAAAGAATAATAATAATTTTATTTAAATATTTAAAAACACCAATATCTCCCCATGCATGCAGTGCCTTGAAAAAGTATTCATACCCCCTTAAAATTTTCCAAATTTTGTCATGTTACAACCAAAAAAAACATAAATGTATTTTTCTTGGGATTTTATGTGATAGACCAGTGATGGCGAACCTTGGCACCCCAGATGTTTTGGAACTACATTTCCCATGATGCTCAACTACACTGCATGAGCATCATGGGAAATGTATCTGAGGTGCCAAGGTTGGCCATCACTGTGATAGACCAACACAAAGTGGCACATAATTGTGAAGTGGAATGATAAATGTTTTTTAAAATGTTTTACAAATATGTGAAAAGTGTGGGGGGGGGGGGTACATTTGTATGGCGCCCCCCGGAGTCAATGCTTTGTAGAACCGCCTTTCTCTGCAATTACAGCTGCAAGTCTTTTTGGGGATGTCTCTACCAGCTTTGCACATCTAGAGAGGACATTTCTGCCCATTCTTCTTTGCAAAATATCTCAAGCTCTGTCCGATTGGATGGAGATCGTCTGTGAACAGCAATTTTCAAGTCTTGCCACAGATTCTCAATGTGATTTAGGTCTGGACTGTGACTGGGCCATTCTAACACATGAATATGCTTTGATCTAAACCAATCCATTGTAGCTCTGGCTGTGTGTTTCGGGTCGTTTTCCTGCTGGAAGGTGAACCTCCGCCCCAGTCTCAAGTCTTTTGCAGACTCTGATGCCCCGTACACACGGTCGGAAATTCCGACGGAAAATGTCCAATCGGACCATGTTGTTGGAAAATCCGCCCGTGTGGGCTCCATCGGACTTTTTCCATCGGATCCTGCACTCAAATTTTCCGACAACAAAGTCCGATCTGACTTTTTCCGATCGTGTGTAGGGAATTCCGACGGGACAAAGTGCCACGCATGCTCAGATCACATTACAAGACCAAAGCTATTGGCTACTAGCCTCTACGTAGTCCCATCGTACGTAACGAACGTCACCATTCAGAATGATCGAATTTTCCGACAACTTTGTCCGACCGTGTGTATGCAACACCAGTGTCGGACAAATCCGACGGATTTTGTGGTCGCGTAACACACGGCCGGACTTTCCTGGCAGACTAGGTCCGACGGTTTTTCCGACTGACTTTCCGAACGAACGGACTTGGACACACACAATTACACCAAAGTCTGTCGGATTCGAACGTGATGATGTATGACCGGACGAGAATAAGGAAGTTCATAGCCAGTAGCCAAAAGCTGCCCTAGCGTCGGTTTTCGTCCGTCGGACTAGCACACAGACGAACGGATTTCTCGATAGGAAATGGTTCCAGTGGAAAAATTTGAAACATGTTCTATTTCTAAATGAAGCCCACACACGATCGAATTGTCTGACGGCTTCAATCCTGTCGGACCTTTGCTGTTGAAAAGTCCTCTCGTGTGTATGGGGCATAACAGGTTTTCTTCTAAGATTGCCCTGTATTTGGCTCCATCCATCTTCCCATCAACTCTGACCAGCTTCCCTGTCCCTGCTGAAGAAAAGCATCCCCACCACATGATGCTGCCACCACCATGTTTCACAGTGGGGATGGTGTGTTCAGGGTGAGGTGCAGTGTTAGTTTTCCCCACACATAGCTTTTTGCTTTTAGGCCAAAACGTTCAATTTTGGTTTCATCTGACCAGATCACCTTCTTCCACATGTTTGCTGTGTCCCCCACATGGCTTCTCACAAACTGCACACAGGACTTCTTATGACTTTCTTTCTCCAATGTCTTTCTTCTTGTCACTTTTCCATAAAGGGCAGATTTGTGGAGAACACGACTAACAGATTCTCCCCCCTGAGCTGTGGATCTCTGCAGCTCCTCCAGAGTTCCCATGGACCTCTTGGCTCTTCTCTGATGAATGCTCTCCTTGCCCGGCCCGGTCAGTTTAGGTGGACGGCCATGTCTTGGTAGATTTGCAGTTGTGCCATACTCTTTCCATTTTCGGATGATGGATTGAACAGAGCTCCGTGAGATGTTCAAAGCTTGGGAGATTTTGTTATAACCTAACCCTGCTTTATACTTCTCCACAACTTTATCCCTGACCTGTCTGGTGTGTTCCTTGGCCTTCATGATGCTGTTTGTTCACTAAGGTTCTCTAACAAACCTCAGAGGGCTTCACACAAATTACACACAGGTGGACTCTATTTACTAATTAGGTGACTTCTGAAGGCAATTGGTTCCATGAGATTTTAGTTGGGGGTATCAGAGTAAAGGGGGCTGAATACAAATGCCCCCCCCCCCCACACTTTTCACATATTTATTTACCGTATACCGTACGATACCGTATTTATCGGCGTATAACACGCACCCCAAGTTTAGGAGGGCATTTTAAGTGAAAAAGGTTTTAGGAGGGAAGTTAAGGGGAAAAAAACGTACATTTATGCGTCATTTGCAGCTTGCCCAGTGTCATTGCAGCTTGCCCAGTGTCATTTGCAGTTTGCCCAGCGTCATTTGCAGCCTTGCCCAGTGTCATTTGCAGCTTGCCCAGTGTCATTTGCAGCTTGCCCAGCGTCATTTGCAGCTTGCCCACGTTTAAATTTCCCACCGCTGAGACAGACCGAGCGAGCGCTGCCGAAAAAGACCGAGCGCCGACGGAAAAGACCGAGCCGACTGTTCGGCCCCGCTCGCAGTCCCGCCTCCCTGCTGTTTCGGAAGCGAGCGTAGGGAGGCGGGACTGCGAGCGGAGCCAAACAGTCGGCTCGGTCTTTTTCGGCGGTGCTCGTTTTTTTTTACGCTTTTTTTTTGTCACTTTTTTTTTGGGGGATCGGCGTATAACACGCACCCACGACTTTCCCCCCGATTTTAAAGGGGAAAATGCGTGTTATACGCTGATAAATACGGTATGTGCCACTTTTGATAGCAATAAAATGTAATGAACGATGACACCGCGATCTGGTGAGTGGGACACCGCGATCTGGTGAGTGGGACACCGTGATCTGGTGAGTGGGGTACCGCGATCTGGTGAGTGGGGCACCGCGATCTGGTGAGTGGGGCACCGCGATCTGGTGAGTGGGACACCGTGATCTGGTGAGTGGGGTACCGCGATCTGGTGAGTGGGGCACCGCGATCTGGTGAGTGGGGCACCGCGATCTGGTGAGTGGGACACCGCGATCTGGTGAGTGGGGACACATGTGGGGGTGTTTTGTTACGCCTGAACTTGTCTGCAATTTCTTCCCTGCGACTTTGCACTTTGGATGTGAAGCACCTATATAGTCTTATTTTGGACTTTATATCACTTTCATGGTCTTATATGGACTTTGTCACATATCTTTTGTTGTTTTCACTTATATGTTTACATGGTTGTAAAGCGCTGTATTATGTAATTTCCCTCTGCTGCACTTATCAAAAAAAAAAAAAAAGAAAGGGAAAAGAAAATGCAAATTTTATTTTGATATTTAAATTGAAAAAAAAATAAAAAATGACATATCGGCACGATGTCGCCGTAATATTTTTTGCTTTTATTTAGTGTGACATTTTTATCTGTAGCGCTGGCACAGTGCGGAGCTCAGAAAACGGGGGTAACAGATGGCAAGTTTTGCAGGAAGCCTGCGCCCTGGTAAAGATTTCTCTGACACAGCCCGCTCCGGCAAACACTCTATAAATAAATGACGTTCGTGCCGGAGAAGAGCGGCGGACCGGCTTCCGTCAGCTGTGCGCACTGGTTGCTTAAAGAGGAACTCCGGGAATAAATATGTTTTAGCATAAGAAGCCGCAGAGGCACCAGACATTCAACATTTCTTATGGAAGTAAGAGAGCAATGCAGGCAACTCAGGATTGTGCGTGTATTCGAGGAGCCGCACACACCTATGGACCCAACATCAGATATTCCGTATTTCTCACATTAAGCGCATACCTGCTAAGGAATGTGAAATTGTAATGCTTTTAGGTGTTTATTACCTTTCAGGTATTTAGTGCCTCTCCAGATGGTCAGCGCCATCTTTGTTCAGACATAATCTATACAGTTACTGCCAGCGGTTATAACCACTAGAAGTAACCATTGTAATTTGCCAGCCTGGAATGCTTCCTGCGCCCCCTGCTGGCAGAATACAATAGTGCAGCTGCAGCGGGAGGGAGTCAGTCAGTGTTGATGGGAGAATCGAGCGATTTTCTTTCATTCCACCAAGAAAATCGTATTATCTATGGCCAGCCTTACGGTCTAATTGTCTGATCTCTTTTCTTTACCATAAACCCTGTAGTGTGGTATTACCTGATTGGATGTAAATGGACTGATCAGGCGCCCCCCACCCTACACGGCCCCCCCCCCCCCGATAAATGTAATACCCAATGTACAGGGCAGCAGTAAAAATGCTGCACGATCGCCCCCCAAAGACACTCGTGGACGTGGCGGCTATAAATTCTGCTGTCACATAGACGGGTAGCAGGCACTATGGAGGAATAGATGGCAGTCAATGACGCTCTCCGCGCTCACAGTCTCACCCCATTAGTCCGGCGCTGTTTAAAATGTTAATTTTGTTTGGGCCCCGCTGTGTGAGCTGCCAGTTCTGTGTCAACACTGCGAAGAGCCGCCATAATTTATTGTGCTATTTATATAATGTAAATGGGTAGAACCCAGGAGAAGTGCGGTCCATCAACTCTTCAGGAACCACAGATCTCAGCATGCCCCCGCTACCGGCTGTCCCGTGGCTGGAGGGGAGCTGATGTGTAACACTTCCATACTGCAGGATCTGAGGGTTACAAAAAAAAATATTTGTAGATATTTACAATAAAGTTACATTCACATAAGTGTTACAAAAAAAAGTGTTAAAATGCCTGTGAAACGCACATAGCTTTGCAACATTGTGTCTATCTCTTGAGAACTCCATTGGAGAGATATTTGTGTGGGTCTGTACACCTACTGTGCCCATTATGAGGGGTTCCCACCATCCCTGTACTGAGTGCCCGGGTCGGTACACCCGCTGTGCCCATTATGAGGGGTTCCCACCATCCCTGTGCTGAGTTCCTGGGTCTGTACACCTGCTGTGCCCATTATGAGGGGTTCCCACCATCCCTGTGCTGAGTTCCCGGGTCTGTACACTTGCTGTGCCCATTATGAGAGGTTCCCACCATCCCTGTGCTGAGTTCCCAGGGTCTTTACATCTGGTGTGCCCATTATGAGGGCGTCCTGCCAACCCTCTGCTGAGTTCCCAGGTCTGTACACCTGATGTCCCCATTATGAGGGGTTCCCACCATCCCTGTGCTGAGTTCCTGGGTCTGTACACCTGCTGTGCCCATTATGAGGGGTTCCTATCATTCCTCTGCTGAGCTCCCGGGTCTGTACACCTGCTGTGCCCATTATGAGGGGTTCCTATCATTCCTCTGCTGAGCTCCCGGGTCTGTACACCTGCTGTGCCCATTATGAGGGTTTCCCACCGTCCCTGTGCTGAGTTCCCAGGTCTGTACACCCGCTGTGCCCATTATGAGGGCGTCCTACCAACCCTCTGCTGAGTTCCCAGGGTCTTTACATCTGGTGTGCCCATTATGAGGGGTTCCTATCATTCCTCTGCTGAGCTCCCGGGTCTGTACACCCGCTGTGCCCATTATGAGAGGTTCCCACCATCCCTGTGCTGAGTTCCCAGGGTCTTTACATCTGGTGTGCCCATTATGAGAGGTTCCTATCATTCCTCTGCTGAGCTCCCGGGTCTGTACACCCGCTGTGCCCATTATGATGGGTTCCCACCATCCCTGTGCTGAGTTCCCCGGTCTGTACACCCGCTGTGCCCATTATGAGGGGTTCCCACCATCCCTTTGCTGAGTTCCCGGGTCTGTAAACCCGCTGTGCCCATTATGAGGGGTTCCCACCATCCCTGTGCTGAGTTCCCGGGTCTGTACACCCACTGTGCCCATTATGAGGGGTTCCCACCATCCCTGTGCTGAGGTCCCGGGTCTGTACACCCGCTGTGCCCATTATGATGGGTTCCCACCATCCCTGTGCTGAGTTCCCCGGTCTGTACACCCGCTGTGCCCATTATGAGGGGTTCCCACCATCCCTTTGCTGAGTTCCCGGGTCTGTAAACCCCGCTGTGCCCATTATGAGGGGTTCCCACCATCCCTGTGCTGAGTTCCCGGGTCTGTACACCCACTGTGCCCATTATGAGGGGTTCCCACCATCCCTGTGCTGAGGTCCCGGGTCTGTACACCCGCAGTGTCCATTATGAGGGGTTCCCACCATCCCTGTACTGAGTGCCCGGGTCTGTACACCTGCTGTGCCCATTATGAGAGGTTCCCACCATCGCTGTGCTGAGTTCCCAGGTCTGTACACCCGCTGTGCCCATTATGAGGGGTTCCCACCATCCCTGTGCTGAGTTCCCGGGTCTGTACACCTGCTGTGCCCATTATGAGGGGTTCCCACCATCCCCGTGCTGAGTTCCTGGGTCTGTACACCTGCTGTGCCCATTATGAGGGGCTCCCACCATCCCTGTGCTGAGTTCCCAGGTCTGTACACCCGCTGTGCCCATTATGAGGGGCTCCCACAATGGGTGGCTCTGTATACCTGCTCTGCTAGTTATGAGGGTTTATTTAATGTATATTATAGATTATATAAAGGGAGGAGCTGGGACAAACAGGGGTGGGCAGGAACACCCAAAACTGCAGGCAGGCAAGAGAAGAGTGAGAAATGATAGTAGGGAGATCTCATTGCTGGAGAACTTAATGGTGAAGGAGAAAGGTCAGCAGGGCAGAGAACAGAATAGGAAAATAAATCACCAGGGCAGAAGATGGGGTCAGCAGGGCAATGTATAGGGAATCACAGGACAGAGGACTGGAGTCAGCAGGGAAGAGGATAGGATCAGCAGGGCATAAGACGGGTTCAGCAGGGCATAAGACGGGCTCAGCAGGGCATAAGACGGGCTCAGCAGGGCATAAGACGGGCTAAGCAGGGCATAGGGCAGGGCTCAGCAGAGCAGAGGAAGTCAGATAAGTCCATCTATCTCTACCTATTGTCAAAATATCTCTTTTTAGTGCAGTGAGCCTTTAGATTTTTATAGACATTTTTTATAGCAATTCATTTCATTTTTCGTTTTTTTTCGTTACATTCGTTCATTCGTTATCGTACGAATGAACAAACGATTCGCTAAAAATTTTAACGAATAACGAATCGTTCGAATCGAACGAATCCGAAAACAACGAAAATACGAAAAAAACAAATTAGAAACAACGAATCTACGAAAGAAGAAAATCCGAAAAACGAAAACAGGAAAAACGAAAATCAAAATGAACGTAAAAATTCGTACATTCGTAACTTTTTTTTTTTTTTTTTTCGATTCAGAATTTTCCGTGTCTCTTACAATGGCGCTGCTTAACGTGCTTCGAATGGATTGAACGAAAAAATTCGTACATTCGTAACTTTTTTTTTTTTGAATTGGTAATTTTCCGTGTCCCTTACAATGGCGCTGCTTAACGTGCTTCGAATGGATTGAACAAAAAAAATTCGTACATTCGTAACTTTTTTTTTTTTTTGCGATTCGTCATTTTCCGTGTCTCTTACAAGGGCGCTGCTTAACGTGCTTCGAATGGATTGAACGAAAAAATTCGTACATTCGTAACTTTTTTTTTTGATTCGTGATTTTCCGTGTCTCTTACAATGTAATAATAGCATACACATTACATAACATTATAAATTATGCTCCGATTACGAATCTACGAATGTTACGAAAGTACAAATAAATACGAATGCGTCCGAATTTCGATTAAACGAAAATGAATCTAACGGAAAAACGAATCAACGAAAAATAACTCTTACGAAAATACGAATCGGTACGAATACGAACGCCGACGACTTATGAATTTACGAAAAGTTACGAATCAACGGAAACGAAAAAAAAACGAAAATAAACAAATTTTTTTGTTGTGCACATGTCTAGATTTTTATGCCTTTAGATTTTTATGCCTTTAGATTTTTATGCCTTTAGATTTTTATGGCAGATGCATCTACTGCCCATGGATTCCGTAGTCCAGCAGCCAAATAGCTGTAGTCCAGCAGGTCACACATTGCCTTTCTGGCAGTAGGCTGGAATGTTGGGAACACCATCCCCTGTGCTATTTGTTTTTTTCTCAGCTCCGCCCACTGAGTGGACGTAATTTGCAGCATAATGCCAATTACAGCATTCTAAGTCACTATGCTGGTTGTTACCCCCCCCCCCCCAACTTCTACAGCTTACAGCGATGTGCCCCCCTTCCCACCCCCTGCAATTGACCTTCTGGATGACGCTGTTAGTACGGTAGTACGGTTAGTACGGTAGACTGAACAGACCTCGTTCCTTTAGCGCAGTTGCAGCGATTGCTGGGACTGCCGGCTTTGCTATCGTTTGGATTTGCTCATTCATCTGATTTTGTGATTTGGACTTTTTTTTTTTTTTTTTATATATAAAAGCAATCCCCATTTTTCTTTCTTTTTTTTATGAGGCTGGAGTTCTCTTTTAAGAACCATATGTATGTCTCTGTGCCCCGTGGTGCCTGGCAGAGCCCAGATGTGCCCGTATTCAGAGAAGAAGAAGTTTATTTGTAGAGAGGCGGCGGCCTGCGACGGTGAAGCAGCTGTGCCGGCGTTCCTGGGTGTCCCCTGCAGCGGAATTGGATGTAATTTGCAGCGGATCGGCCAGAGGTGACAGATTGCAGTCTTTACCTTCAGAAGGGGAGTCGTTCGGGACGATCGGAGGAGCCATTAATAATTTTGTAGAAGGTTACATTCGCAGCCCCCGGCGCTGGGATGATGTACGCTGGGAGGTGGGGGGGGGGAATTAATAACAGGGAGGCGGGAGGGGGAGACTAAGAAATGTGAAAATGAATGAAAAAAGGAAAAGAAGAGAGAGACAGGGAGGGAGAGAGGAGAAAAGAGTGGAGGAGAGGAGAGGAAAGGACAGAGGATGGGAGAGGAGAGGTGGGAAAGGACAGAGGATGGGAGAGGAGAGGTGGGAAGGTAAAGGACAGAGGACAGGAGAGGAGAGGTGGGAAGGGAAAGGACAAAGGAGGGGAGAGGAGAGGTGGGAAGGGAAAAGACAGAGGATGGGAGAGGAGAGGTGGGAAGGGAAAGGACAGAGGACAGGAGAGGAGAGGTGGGAAGGGAAAGGACAGAGGATGGGAGAGGAGAGGTGGGAAGGGAAAGGACAGAGGATGGGAGAGGAGAGGTGGGAAGGGAAAAGACAGAGGATGGGAGAGGAGAGGTGGGAAGGGAAAATACAGAGGATGGGAGAGGAGAGGTGGGAAGGGAAAGGACAGAGGACAGGAGAGGAGAGGTGGGAAGGGAAAGGACAGAGGATGGGAGAGGAGAGGTGGGAAGGGAAAGGACAGAGGATGGGAGAGGAGAGGTGGGAAGGGAAAGGACAGAGGACAGGAGAGGAGAGGTGGGAAGGGAAAGGACAAAGGAGGGGAGAGGAGAGGTGGGAAGGGAAAGGACAGAGGATGGGAGAGGAGAGGTGGGAAGGGAAAAGACAGAGGATGGGAGAGGAGAGGTGGGAAGGGAAAATACAGAGGATGGGAGAGGAGAGGTGGGAAGGGAAAGGACAGAGGATGGGAGGGGAGAGGTGGGAAGGGAAAGGACAGAGGATGGGAGAGGAGAGGTGGGAAGGGAAAGGACAGAGGATGGGAGAGGAGAGGTGGGAAAGGACAGAGGATGGGAGGGAAGAGGTGGGAAGGGAAAGGACAGATGATTTGAGAGGAGAGGTGGGAAGGGAAAGGACAGAGGATGGGAGAGGAGAGGTGGGAAAGGACAGAGGATGGGAGGGAAGAGGTGGGAAGGGAAAGGACAGAGGGTGGGAGAGGAGAGGTGGGAAAGGACAGATGATGGGAGAGGAGAGGTGGGAAGGGAAAGGACAGATGATGGGAGAGGAGAGGTGGGAAGGGAAAGGACAGAGGATGGGAGAGGAGAGGTGGGAAGGGAATGGACAGAGGATGGGAGAGGAGAGGTGGGAAGGGAATGGACAGAGGATGGGAGAGGAGAGGTGGGAAGGGAAAGGACAGAGGATGGGAGAGGAGAGGTGGGATGGAAAAGGACAGAGGAAAGGTGGGGAGGGGGGAAGAGAGAGAAAGGGAGAGGAGAGATGGGGAGGGGGGGGGGAGATAGAGGTGGGGATTTCGAGAGTTGAAGGGAGGACAGATAAAGGGAGAGAAAAAGAGGGGAAGGAGAGGAAGGGAGGGTAGAGAACAGAGGATTGGAGAGGAGAGGTTGGGAGGGGTGAAGACAGAGAAAGGAAGGTGAGAGAAGAGAAGAGGATGGGGAAGGAGAACGGTGGGTGGTTGGAAGGAGGAAAGAGGACAGAGGAAGTTCGAGAAAAAGATGGGTAGGAGACATAGGCATGCAAACAGGGTGTGCCCGGAGGGGGGAAGAGAGGACATAGAGGAGGGGTGAAGAGAGGACAGAGAGGAGGGGGGGAAGAGAGGAGGGGAGAAGAAAGGACAGAGAGGAGGGGGGAGAGGACAGAGAGGAGGGGGGAAGAGAGGACAGAGACGAGGGGGGGCAGAAAGGACAGAGAGGAGGGGAGAAGAGAGGACAGAGAGGAGGGAAGAAAATAGGACAGTGAGGAGGGGGGATGAGAGGACAGAGAGGAGGGAGGAAGAGAGGACAGAGAGGACAGAGATGAGGGAGGGAGAGATGACAGAGAGGAGGGGGGAAGATAGGACAGAGAGGAGGGAGGGAGAGAGGAGCGGGGAAGAGAGGACATAGATGAGGGGGGAGAGAGGACAGAGAGGAGGGGGGGAGAGGACAGAGAGGAGGGGGGAGAGGACAGAGAGGAGGGGGGAGAGAGGGCAGAGA
The DNA here is from genome assembly GCA_028564925.1 of Lithobates sylvaticus. Classification (NCBI taxonomy): domain Eukaryota; kingdom Metazoa; phylum Chordata; class Amphibia; order Anura; family Ranidae; genus Lithobates; species Lithobates sylvaticus. Next base: position 265,791,563 of record CM053032.1, read on the forward strand.
GGAGGGGAGAAGAGAGGACAGAGAGGAGGGAGGGGGAAGAGAGGACAGAGAGGAGGGGAGAAGAGAGGACAGAGAGGAGGGGGGAAGAGAGGAGGGGAGAAGGAAGGACAGAGAGGAGGGGGGAGAGGACAGAGAGGAGGGGGGAAGAGAGGACAGAGACGAGGGGGGGCAGAGAGGAGGAGGAAGAGAGGAGGGGAGAAGAGAGGACAGAGAGGAGGGAAGAAAAGAGGACAGAGAGGAGGGGAGAAGAGAGGACAGAGAGGAGGGGAGAAGAGAGGACAGAGAGGAGGGGAGAAGAGAGGACAGAGAGGAGGGAAGAAGAGAGGACAGAGATGAGGGAGGGAGAGATGACAGAGAGGAGGGGGGAAGATAGGACAGAGAGGAGGGGGGAAGAGAGGATAAGAGAGGAGGGGGGACGATAGGACAGAGAGGAGGGAGGGAGAGAGGACAGAGATGAGGGAGGGAGAGAGGACAGAGAAGAGGGTGGAGAGAGGACAGGGGATGGGAGAGATGAAGACAAAAGTGGGGACAGAAGAGGACAGGGGAAAAGAAGATAGATGACAGAGGAGGGGAGAGGAGCAGAGTGAGAGAGAGGGAAAAAGAGTGGGAGGGGAGAGGAGAAGTGGAGGGGGCGGAGGATGGAATATTAAAGGAGGAGAGAGGAGGGAGAAAATAGAAGAGAAGGGCAGAAAAGGAAATGAGGATGGGAAAGAGGAGGGGAAAGAAAGAGGGGTGAAGAGGAGAGCAGGGAGGAAACAAGGGTGGGATAGGAGATGAGGAGAAGGATAGAGGAGTGGCGTTTGGGGGGATGTAGGGGAAAGAGGAGAGAAGGACAGAGGAGTGAAAGTGAAGGGGAGGGTATACAGAAGATGGAAGAGGAGAGCAGGAGTAGGACGAGTAGGACAAAAGAGGGTTGGGAGGGGACAGGGGATGGGAGAGGAGATGAGGAAAAGAACAGAGGAGTGGAGATCAGGGGAGGGGAAAGAGGAAAAGACAGAGGAGTAGAGAGGAGGGGGAGGGAGGGGATGGGAGAGGAGAGGGAGAGAAGGAAAGAGGAGTGGATGGGGTGTGGGAGGGGCCAGAAGATGCAAGAGGAAGTAACAGGTAGAAATGAGAAGAAACCAGAGGATGGGAAAAGAGAGAATAGGAGGAGGGAAAGAAGAGAAGAGAGGAGGGGAGAGAAGGAGACAGAAGAAAGAACAAGGGAAGGGAGACAGCAGAAGATGCTTCCCCTGCCATTACATACTGGAACCCCACGCCCACAAGATCTTACAGCCCACATTTGTGAAGCAGAAATGGTTTAAAATTGTCAGTCCACCTAAAGTTACAAACAGTGCAAATTTCTTTAATGCAACCATGGGCTGCAGGAAAGAAATTCACGTGATAACCCCCATCAATACAAACATTGTCAGGAGATGCTTTTCTTCAGCAGGGACAGAGAAGCTGGTCAGAGTTGATGGGAAGATGGATGGAGCCAAATACAGGACAATCTTAGAAGAAAACCTGTTAGAGTCTGCAAAAGACTTGAGACTGGGGGGGAGGGTCACCTTCCAGCAGGACAACGACCCGAAACATACAGCCAGAGCTACAATGGAATGGTTTACATCAAAACATATTCATGTATTAGAATGGCCCAGTCACAGTCCAGACCTAAATCCCATTGAGAATCTGTGGCAAGACTTGAAAATTGCTGTTCGCAGACGCTCTCCATCCAATCTGACAGAGCTTGAGATATTTTGCAAAGAAGAATGGGCAGAAATGCCCCTCTCTAGATGTGCAAAGCTGGTAGAGACATCCCCAAAAAGACTTGCAGCTGTAATTGCAGAGAAAGGCGGTTCTACAAAGTATTGACTCAGGGGGGCTGTACACAATATTTAAGTATACATATTTATTTGTAAAACATTTTGAAAACCATTTATCATTTTCCTTCCACTTCACAATTATGTGCCACTTTGTGTTGGTCTATCACATAAAATCACAATAAAATACATTTACGTTTTTGGTTGTAACATGACAAAATGTGGAAAATGTCAAGGGGTATGAATACTTTTTCAAGGCACTGTGTATCCCATTAGAGCTCCTGGCTACATTTTGGATATGTGTTTTCACCTCTGCATCACTGTGCCTTCCCTATTGCAAAAAAATGAATGTAAAAATGTAAAAAATTTATGTAAAAATTTATGTAAAATCACGCAAGAAAATAAAAAACAAAAACGATCCCGTTATTAAATGTACCGGCAACCTCCAAAAAACTGAAACTACTCGTTCTGGACGGACAGATCTTTTTTGTTGTTTTGTTTTTGCAATGTAAAAATAACCCTTTGGCTCTTCCATCTTGGTCCTAATTGGACTCGGCCCATTTAATCAATGCCTTAATTGTTTTCAGAGAGGGCATAAAGAAAAACACAAATAATTATCATAACTCTTAAACAGGAGCCGTCCCATCTGCTGCTGGCACTGTGACACCGCGGTCATTACTTTATCCATTATAATAAACCATAACACACTTCATGAAGCACTAATGATGTCCCCGAGAGCCTGTCCGGGGCTGTAATCTGTGTAACTCATTATCTGTGGGACTCATCAACATGCATGTCACCTGTAACACACAAACCTCATTGTCTGATTCCCCGCATTTATTTTTTCCATTATTATTTCAATTTTATCGCCAGGTATCGCATTATTTTTATTCCTCCTGCTCTCTTCATTTGGATGCAGTCTGGGCTTTATCACAGTTATTAATCTTTAAAAAAAGAATTTGTCTCCAAAAAATAAAATCTTAACTTATTCAGTTTCGCAAATTAAAGATTATTTTAACGTTGTGGAAGTGTGGAAGGATCTTTCAGCCAATCCTCTGTAAGGATTTTATTGTTGTCTGCGTCTCCATTGGGGAGATTTACCCTCCATATTTGTCCTGGTGATGTCACAGATAGGGGACCATATCTACAGGAGACACGGGTCACTGGAGACACAGGAACACACAAGAGTCCCTTGAGACAGAGAAACAGGGGTCACTGGAGACATAAGAGTCACTGGAGACAAAGAAATGCACAGGGGTCACTTGGAACCCAGGAGACACAGGAAAGCACAGGAGTCACTGGAGACACAGGAACACACAGGGGTCATTGGAGACACAGGAACACACAAGAGTCACTTGAGACAGAGAAACAGGGGTCACTGGAGACATAAGAGTCACTGGAGACACAAGGGTCACTGGAGACATAAGAGTCACTGGAGACAAAGAAATTCACAGGGGTCACTGGGAACCCAGGGGTCACTGGAGACACAGGAAAACACAGGAGTCACTGGAGGCACAGGAACACACAGGAGTCACTGGAGACACAGGAAAGCACAGGAGTCACTGGAGGCACAGGAACACACAGGGGTCATTGGAGACACAGGAACACACAGGAGTCATTGGAGACACAGGAACACACAAGAGTCACTTTAGATACAGGAACACACAGGGGTCATTGGAGACACAGGAACACACAGGAGTCATTGGGATAAAGGAATGCACAGGAGACACAGGAACACACAGGGGTCATTGGAGACACAGGAACACACAGGGGTCATTGGAGACACAGGAACACACAGGGGTCATTGGAGACACAGGAACACACAGGAGTCATTGGAGACACAGGAACACACAAGAGTCACTTGAGACAGAGAAACAGGGGTCACTGGAGACACAAGGGTCACTGGAGACATAAGAGTCACTGGAGACAAAGAATTGCACAGGGGTCACTGGAAACCCAGGAGGCACAGGAAAGCACAGGAGTGGCTGGAGACACAAGAAAGCACAGGAGTCACTGGAGGCACAGGAACACACAGGAGTCATTGGAGACACAGGAACACACAGGAGTCATTGGAGACACAGGAACATGCAGGGGTCATTGGAGACACAGGAACACACAGGAGTCATTGGATACACAGGAACATGCAGGGGTCATTGGAGACACAGGAACACACAGGAGTCATTGGATACACAGGAACACACAGGAGTCATTGGGGACAAAGGAATGCACAGGAGACAGGAACACACAAGGGTCACTGGGGACACAGGAATACACAGGGGTCACTGGAGGCACAGGATTACACAGGGGTCACTGGAGACACAGGAACACACAGGGGTCATTGGAGGCACAGGAGTCACTAGAGACATAAGAGTCACTGGAGACACATGAATGCACAGGAGTTACTGGAGACAGAGGAACGCACAGGAGTCACTGGAGATCCAGGGGTTTACTGGAAACACAGGAACACACAGGGGTCACTGGAGACACAGGAATACACAGGAGTCATTGGAGACACACAGTGGTCACTGGGGAGACAGGAACACAAATGAGTCATTGAAGACATAAGAGTCTCTGGAAGGAGACACAGGAATGTACAAGAGTCACTGAAGACACATGAGTCACTGGAGACAGAGGAACACACAGGGGTCACTGGAGACACAGGAACACACAGGGGTCACTGGAGACAGAGGAACACACAGGGGTCACTGGGGACAGAGGAACACACATGGGTCACTGGAGACAGAGGGACACACAGGAGTCACTGGAGACAGAGGAACACACAGGTCATTGGGGACAAAGGAATGCACAGGAGACACAGGAACACACAGGGGTCACTGGAGACACAGGAACACACAGGGGTCAATGGAGATAGAGGCACACACAGAGGTCATTGGGTACAAAGGAATGCACAGGAGACACAGGAACCCACAGGGGTCACTGGAGACACAGAAACCCACAGGAGTCACTGGAGACATAAGAGTCACTAGGTGACACAGGATGCTCTGGAGTCACAGGAGACGCAGGAATGTATAGGAGTCACTGCAGACACAGGAATGCACAGGGGCCTCAAATGCTGCCACTGTGCCATCAAACACTGCCACTGTGCCATCAAACGCTGCCACTGTGTCCATCAAAAGCTGCCACTGTGCCCATCAAACGGTGCCACTGTGCCATCAAATGCTGCCACTGTGCCCATCAAATGCTCCCACTGTGCCACCAAATGCTCCCACTGTGCCCATCAAATGCTGCCACTCTGCCATCAAATGCTCCCACTGTGCCCCCCCCCGCCGTCTGCCCGGCACTTATCCTGTCTCGGTGGGGCAGCGGGTGACCGCAGCAAGCGGTGTCCTCCATGCTCCTCCATGCTCCTCCATGTCCTCGATGTCTTCTCCCTTCCTATCCTATGATTGGATGCCTGATAGGCGTCCAATCACAGCGCCTGTCATTTCTGCCAATCAGGTGACGGGTAACAGACTCAAGCACCTAATGGGCGGAGAGGCAGTTCAGTGTTAGGAAAGCGAATATTCATTCGCTTTTCTAACACAGCTGAGTGAACTGCGAGCGCCAGGCATGGCGGTCAAATTTTTTGCTTTTTTGACGCCTATTAGAGCCTATGGCCCTAATCAGGTGCTTCAAAAACATCCCCCGCCACTGAATTACGGGACTGGGACCGGGCGCCTGAATAGGGGGTGGCAGCAGCGGCCATGGATAGATTCATGCAATGCATGAATCTATCTTTTGGTGATGGAGGGAGTGGCTGGAGAGAGGGGGCGGTGCCCGTGCGCCCTTATGGACGCACCGCCACTGCATGGGACTGGAGACACAGTAGCAAACAAGGGTTATTGGAAATACAGGAGTCACTGGAGACACTGGAATGCACAGGGGTCTCTGAAAAGGAGGCATGTATGGAGGGCTGCAGTAGGCTTTGATGTAGCAATGCATTGCCGAAGTGCAGAGCAACGTGTCCCCTACCCTTTAAGCGAAGGATAAATCAAGAGAGCTGCCTTCTAATTGGCCTCAGTACCAATACTCCAGGTGAAACCTGGAAGTGCCGGATCCATTGCCCAGGAGAAAAGACCTAACGCTGAATCGCTGGAGAGGTGAATGTAACAAGAATTGACCATTGTCAATGGGACAGGAAGTGAGGGAAGACCTAATCCTCATATGGGGACACTTGCTTCAGGGACAATTGTTTGAGAGAAGATTTCCCTCCCTTTGGAGAAATTTCCTCTCATTTCCTGATGTGTTTCCAGCCAGGAAATTAAGAAAAATCCCTCAATGGGGCATAAACATAGAAAAGAAGAATAGAGCGCCGCGCTGTGCGTCAAAAACAGGATGTATATTTCTCCTCATTTGGTATAAACCAACGCATTTCAGGGTCCTCTACATTTCCCCTTCACCAGGGCTAAAACAAATAAATGTAAGGAAGTCAATATAAAAAAAAAGAATTGCAATAAATATAAAAATATATTTTAGGTTTAGACACACTTTAAAGATGTGTTTCCACATTATTATTTTTATCATCATCTTTTCTATACATAGGGCCGTCATATTCCATTTATTTTTCTTCAGTGGTGCGAACAGGAAACCTTTGTTGGTACCAATGCAGAATACAACAGGAACAAAAAGGCATCTGCATCTTGCTCTGTAGAATGTACAATGTACCCGGAGTAATACAAAAGGCATACAGAAATCTTCAGTAGAATATAAATTCTCGTTTCACAATGTTCTATAACACAGCAAAGGCCACATATAGGCCAACAATAGTATTTATATAAAATATTATATATAAAAAAAAAGAAATAAAAAAAAAAGTCATATTTTTTTTTTTTCAACGTTACAATAAATAAGTGATTCAATTTTTAACTTCTGTATATTCAAGGTCAATATAAGGAATTTGCAGATGGCCTTTTGCATGGGATGAACAAAGGGTATCAGTTGGGTATGAAGGAAAAGATATATATATATATATATATTTTTATTATTATTATTATTATTAATTTTTCTCAAGCACATATAAACAAGTTTATAATTTCCGCCTTAGTTGTTTGCTATAAAAAGCCTTTTGTTGACAGAGCTCAATAGCTTTAGCTATAGTCACACACACAAGTGTATGAGTCAGAAAGTATATTCAAGGTCAATATAAGGAATTTGCAGATGACCTTTTGCATGGGATGAACAAAGGGTATCAGTTGGGTATGAAAGAAAAGATATATATATATATTTTTTTTTTTTATATTATTTTTTTTTCTCAAGCACATATAAACAAGTTTATAATTTCCTCCTTAGATTGTTTGCTATAAAAAGCCTTTTGTTGACAGAGCTCAATAGCTTTAGCTATAGTCACACACACAAGTGTATGAGTCAGAAAGTATATTCAAGGTCAATATAAGGAATTTGCAGATGACCGTTTGCATGGGATGAACAAAGGGTATCAGTTGGGTATGAAGGAAAAGATATATATATATATATATATATATATATATATATATATATATATATATATATATATATTTTTTTTTTTATTATTATTATTATTACTTTTTCTCAAGCACATATAAACAAGTTTATAATTTCCTCCTTAGATTGTTTGCTATAAAAAGCCTTTTGTTGACAGAGCTCAATAGCTTTAGCTATAGTCACACGCACAAGTGTATGAGTCAGAAAATGACTCCTCCCCTTCACCACCCACTTAACAGCTCTGTCTTAGGTTTCAATGAGAACTTCAATAAAGAGCAGTGTGTTTGAAACATGTAAACTTTTTTTGGTAGCTTTCATGCTGTGCATGTCATTGGAATAAATCATTTTGTGTGTTCTCGCATTTTTATGCCCATTCAATCACAGACATAGGGGTTGATTTACTAAAACTGGTGCAAAATCTAAACCAGTTTCCAGGTTTTCCTGTCACAGCTTAATTGAACAAGCTGAAGTTAGAAGCCGATTGGCTCCCATGCACCGCTGCACCAGATTTTGCACTCTGGCAAAATGTCTTGGCTCTATCTGCTGTAAACCCATAGTGCTCTGTGAATCCTTTGTTGTATATTAAATGTAAAGAGAGTAAAATAAAAGGATATAAAACATTTTTTTTTAAACTGTATATATAAAATGGTAATTTTTTTGTGTCATTAAATACGAAGAAAATTTGAAAAAAAAAATAAAACAAATTCCGAATATGATTCCCGAATATGAACTGAATGAATCAACCAAAGTTAACGAAACAAAATTTTTTCTTCATGCACATGTCTAGTTTACCATCCTTGTGATTTTAGGGGGCTGGACTGTGTCTGGTGGTGGGTAAACAGTGGCCCATTTTTGATTTTAAGGGGAGGAATAGAGGTGTAAAGAGTATATGGGACTTTATATGTGCCTCCCAAACAAACAGTTTTTTAAAAAAAAAATGTTTTTTATCAGAAACATCACAAATATTAAAAGAGGTTAAAACATCTATATAAGTTAGCCATCCGAGGTAATACATTTTCTCGCCTTGGGAACCTTTTGTCAGGCTAACGCGTTTCGCTGGCAGTCCCGCTTCATCAGGGCCTCGGATCCTATTATAGAGTACTGTGAACGTATATAGGAGTTTTTGGTGGTTTCTTTGTGCACATGTCTAGTTTACGATCCTTGTGATTTTAGGGGGCCGGACTGTGTCTGGTGGTGGGTAAACATTGGATAATTTTTGATTTTAGGGGGAGGAATAGAGGTATAAAGAGTATATGGGACTTTATATGTGCCTCCCAAACAAACTGTTTATATAAAGAAAAAATTACATTTTATTAGAAATATCACAAATATTAAAAGAGGTTAAAACATCTATATAAGTTAGCCATCCGAGGTAATACATTTTCTGGCCTTGGGAACCTTTTGTCAGCTAACGCGTTTCGCTGGCAGTCCTGCTTTATCAGGGCCTCAGATCCTATTATAGAGTACTGTGAACGTATATAGGAGTTTTTGGTGGTTTCTTCGTGCACATGTCTAGTTTACCGTCCTTGTGATTTTAGGGGGCCGGACTGTGTCTGGTGGTGGGTAAACATTGGATAATTTTTGATTTTAGGGGGAGGAATAGAGGTATAAAGAGTATATGGGACTTTATATGTGCCTCCCAAACAAACTGTTTATATAAAGAAAAAATTACATTTTATTAGAAATATCACAAATATTAAAAGAGGTTAAAACATCTATATAAGTTAGCCATCCGAGGTAATACATTTTCTGGCCTTGGGAATCTTTTGTCAGGCTAACGTGTTTCGCTGGCAGTCCCGCTTCATCAGGGCCTCGGATCCTATTAAAGAGTACTGTGAACGTATATAGGAGTTGTTTGGTGGTTTCTTTACATACATGCATATAGGCAATTACCGAATGACCTGTATGGAATTTGCTGCTGGGACTTGTAGTTCCACTAGACGAGAGCTGCCGTCTACCAGATTTTGCTGTCAACCGAGCGCATACCTGCTTGATGATTATGATTATGGCATCTTTGTGTCATCTCTGCTTTGTATCTATCTGTTTTACTCCCAATTAAATTGCAAACATTAGCAAAAACCTCAGCAAAGAGCATTCGTCTGCAGAGCTGTAATCTAGATACTGTGCAGCCGAGCGTACATACAGAGACGTTTTACATTTTGTTTCCCGGGAAGTACTCCGCTGGGCTACATTACAAGCTATACCATATTCATCTGCCGTCGCTGCCTCTCTCAATGCTCCTCAGATTAATGTCCCATTCTCTCGGCTAAAAATCTGCAGGCCAGATTGTGTGCAATATAAAAAGCCTCCGAAATAGCCGCCTTTTTTTATTTTGTCTTTCCCATGTATGTATTTTTAAAGCAACTGAACTGCAGATCGTCGGTGTAATGCAATACTGGTTATGGCAGGATGGAATCGATCGAGGGTGTAACAATAGTTATAACAACTGCTAGACTGATCAGAACAAATTAGATGAATTAAAATACTATACCAACTCATAAAAACTGCGCTCGGAAATAACAAATAAATCACGGTGATGAAAAATAGTGCAAACAAAAAAAATGATGAATTAAAAGGCCCGGGTTTAACCACTTCAATACCGGGCACTTTGACCCCCTTCCTGCCCAGGCCAGTTTTCAGCTTTCAGCGCTGTCACATTTCAAAAGACAATTGTGCGGTCCTGCAGCGCTGTACCCAAATGGAATTTTTATCATTGTTTTGAGACAGATAGAGCTTTCTATTGGTGGTAATTATTCACTGCCGGGGTTTTTTATCTTTTACTAAATAAATAAAAAAAATGGCCAAAAATTTTGAAAAGATTTTTTCTTTTTTTCTGTAATAAAATTTTACAAATAAGTAATTTTTCTTCTTCACTGATGTGCAAAAAACTGAAAAGAAATTATATATATTTTTTTAAAGTTACAATAAAAAAAGTGATTCAATTTTCAACTACTGTATATTAAAGGTCAATATAATTTTCAGATGGCCTTTTGCAAGGGATGGACGAAGTGTATTAGTTGGGTATGAAGGAAAGATATATACATTGCTATATGAAAGAGCTCTTGACTGGAATAGTGACTAACTTGTGGAATGCTCTGCCTCTTCAGATAGTAATAGTAAAATGAAAAGATTCAATTTTTCAAAAGGCCGGGAAGCTTTACTGTATGACTGGTGCTGTTTATATACTATATATATATATATATATATATATATATATATATATATATATATATATATATATATATATATATATCATATATCATATATATTTATTTATTTTTTTCCCTCATGGAAATATAAACATGTTTATCATTTCCTCCCTAGATTGTTTGCTATAAAAAGCCTGTTGTTGACAGAGCTCAATAGCTTAAGCTATAGTCACACACACACACGTAACTCCTCCCCTTTCCCACCTACTGTACAGCTCCATCTAAGGCTTAAATGAGAACTTAAACAAGGTGGAGTGTGTTTGAAGCATGTAAACATCAGTGCAGCAACAAGGCTGCACTGACGGGCACTGATAGGCAGCACTGACGGGCACTGATAGGCAGCACTGACGTGCACTGATGAGGAAGCACTGGCAAGGCTGCACTGATTGGCACTAATAGGGCTGAGCATAAAGCCGTGCACGCAGGGTGTGCCAGGTGTGCCTGGGCTTATGTGCTCACAAGGGACACACTGATAGAAGAAGAGAGCAGAGAAATTAGCCTATCAGTCTGCTGCTTCTCCTTTCACTATCCAATCACAGGCTGAGGGAGGCACAAAAGGGTGGCGCCCCAGAAAACAATTTTGGGCTGCACAACCATTGGTTTTTCACCTGCACTGGGGCACGTCACTGTATGTTGCTCTTGCACCATGCCTTTTGTCGGGCCTTTTGGCTAACTAAGGGGAGACAGAGGGTGTAGGCCATCGGAAGGCCTGCACTGATGTCAGGGAAAGGCTCTGTGGCCTTCAGGTCTTTTTCCTCTCCCTAACTGTTAGGGTCACTCTTCAGGAGAGCCCCTCACCAAGTGGTGGACTGGCTTCAGCTGGTCCCTAAGGAGTGGGGTCCACCTGGCTTCAGTCTACATAGTTACATAGTTAGTCAGGTTGAAAAAAGACACAAGTCCAACTAGTTCAACCAAAAAAAAAAAAAAAATACAATCCCATATACACAATCCTTCACCCACAGTTGATCCAGAGGAAGGCGAAAAACCCCAGCAAAGCAAAATCCAATTTGCTCCAGCAGGGGAAAAAATTCTTAGGTCTAGGTAGACTGTGATGTTCCTTGCCTCTGTCACGAATCTTGCCCCATGAGAGGAGTAGGTTCCACCTGGCTTCAGTCTAGATAGACTATGGAGTACCTTGCCTCTGTCAGGAGCCTTGCACCCTGGGAGGAGAGGGGTCCATCTGGCTTTAGCCTAGGTAGACCAGGAGGTTCCTTGCCTCTTCCAGGAGCCTTGCACCCTGGGAGAAGTGGGGTCCACCTGGCTTTAGCTTAGGTAGACCATGATGTACCTTGCCTCTGTCAGGAGCCTTGAACCCCAGGAAGAGTAGGGTCCACCTGGCCTTAGCCTAGGTAGACCATGATATACCTTGACTCTGCCAGGAGAATTGCACCACAGGAGGAGTGGGGTCCACCTGGCTTTAGCCTAGGTAGACAATGGAGTACCTTGCCTCTGTCAGGAGCCTTGCACTTTGGGAGGAGTGGGGTCCACCTGGTTTTAGCTTAGGTAGACCATGATGTACCTTGCCTCTGTCAGGAACCTTGCACCCCAGGAGGAGTAGGGTCCGCCTGGCCTTACCCTAGGTAGACCATGATATACCTTGACTCTGTCAGGAGCCTTGCACTTTGGGAGGAGTGGGGTATACCTGGCTTTAGCCTAAATAGACAATGGAGTACTTTGCCTCTGTGAGGAGCCTTGCAGCCCAGGATGTTCAGGGCTAGAGGCCCTTTCCACTTGAGAAGTTTGACCCTTCTGAACTTTTTGGTGTGCTGTGATGTCACAGTTCACTTTTTTTGTTCACAGAAATTCCACAAACCACCTCACCGAGGACCTTCAAAAAAAACAAAGTATCTATGACACATCAGGCCCATAATCCACCCCGTTCTCCACCACCGACTGTTTCACGAAAACATTTATAAATAACCATCCATTTACCATGTTAATATAATGGTGTGAACAAGTTTGGAAGACATAAAAGAGCAGATAAATGAATAAAATATGAGTTATTATCTGCGTGCGGTGGGAAGAGACGGGCCTTCTACCTTCCTTTTGTCTAGTGACATCAATTTATTTTCCTTAAGCTCTAAATTCCGTCGACTTCTTCTTTCCACCTGGAATGTTCTTTTGTTCCAGACAAATTATCATAAATCATTTCATCTTTCGCCCCCCCCCCCTCGTTCCCCCCCCCCCAGTTCCCCCCATTGTTTCCGGTGAGAAACGCTCAAATTTGCGTCTTCAGGTGAACCTGCGGCAGGAGAGAAGGCGGCTGCCGGGCCTTCAAAGTCCCATTAAAGATTTGTCAGGTCTAATTGTTCTGCGCTAATTTTCTCCTTGTCCTCTAGCCTTTCAATTCTTTACTTTCCTGACTGGATTATAATGATTTTACACGCGGCACACCATTGATCCGTTTAATTAAATAAAACGCTGTATAATTCAGGTGATAGATGTCACCGGCAACTTCAGCTATTTAGCCTTTCAGGAATAATAACAGGCAGAAGAAGAAAAAAAAAAAAGAACAGTTGACTTCGGAAAGTTTACAGATAACCATCCTGGTAGCAAGGGATTCTGGGAAAAGGAACACTTTGTCGCCCTTCAAAGAGCCTGTGGGCTGCTTTTCATAACCCTGTCTCGCCGCTAATCCCAAATACTAGGGGACTATAAGGCCCCTTTCACATCGGGGCGGTGAGCCGCGGTGACGGTAAAGCAGCGCTATATTTAGCGCTGCTTTACCGTCGTTTTCACCGCGGTTTTCGGCCGCTCGCGGTGCGGTTTTACCCCCCGCGAGCGGCCGAAAAAGGGTTAAACACCCCCCGCAGAGCTCCGCCGTAGCCGCGGTATTGCCGCGGCAACCGCGGTATTGCCGCGGTTTTACCGCGGTCTCCCATTGTAATCAATGGGAAGGAGCGGTATAGGAGCGGTGAACACACCGCTCCTATACCGCTCCAAAGATGCTGCTAGCAGGACTTTTTTTGTCATCCTGCTAGCTCACCGCTCCAGTGTGAAAGCCCGCCGGCTTTCACACTGGAGTTAAAGGGGCAGGATTTTTTCATGCGGTGAACAGGCGCTATTTTTAGCGCTGCACCGCATGAAAAACGCCCCGGTGTGAAAGGGGCCTAAGGGAACCACTAAATGTAAAGCTGATGTGTATGCAAATAAAAACCTATTCACCAGGGGGTCTCAAACTGGCGGCCCTCCAGCTGTTGCGAAACTACAAGTCCCATGAGGCATTGCAAGGCTGACAGTTACAAGCATGACTCCCACAGGCAGAGGCTAGACATGTGCACAATAGAAACATTCGTTTATTTTCGTTTCGTTTCTTTCGTTTTCGTTGATTCGTAACGATTCGTAAATTCGTAAGTCGTCGGTGTTCGTATTCGTAACGATTCGTATTTTCGTAAGAGTTATTTTTTCGTTGATTCGTTTTTCCGTTAGTTTAATTTTCGTTTATTCGAAATTCGGACGCATTCGTATTTTCGTAGATTTAGTTACATTCCTACTTTCGTGAGATTGATTTATACGTACTTTCGTAACATTGTTTTCGTAGATTTGTAATCGGAGCATAATTCATAATTTTATGTAATGTGTATGCTATTATTACATTGTAAGAGACACGGAAAATTACGAATCGAAAAAAAAAAAAAAGTTACGAAAGTACGTATTTTTTTTCGTTCAATCCATTCGAAGCACGTTAAGCAGCGCCATTGTAAGAGACACGGAAAATTACCAATTCAACTAAAAAAAAAGTTCCGAATGTACGAATTTTTTCGTTCATTTTGATTTTCGTTGTTCCTGTTTTCGTTTTTCGGATTTTATTCTTTCGTAGTTTCGTTGTTTCTAATTTGGTCAATTCAGATTTTCGTTGTTTTTCGGATTCGTTCGATTCGAACATTCGTTAAAATTTTTAGCGAATCGTTCGTTCATTCGTAAGATAACGAATGAACGAATATAACGAATTTTCACGAAAAACGAAAAAATAAAAAAACGAATTGCACATGTCTAGCAGAGGCATGATGGGACTTTTAGTTTCCTAACAGCCGGAGGGCCGCCAGTTTGAGACCCCTGCTTTTCACCAAACCCCTACTCCCCCCCTCTTTTTTTTTCTTTTTGAGACCCATTGCCTGCTGGTCTTTGCTCTGAGTTTGGTTAGAGGGGCTGGCAGGCTCCAGCATCCAGCCTTGGACCTTCTTTCAAAGTATTATGAAAAAAACACAACCCGGGCATCCTTTTAGATGTGCATGATCCTCCCTTCTGGCCACTGGAAGCTGTAGGCTTTAGCTGGGCAATCTGCTTATTGGGAACCAATGAAAAGCTAAGCACTAGCACATATATAGTAATTACATATATGGAGCGGTTCCCTGAGGGTTTTTTTTTTAGCAGCTGAATAAATTGTATAAAAATTATTAGATTCAAATCTTTTATTTATCAAAAAGTTATTTCATATTCACAGTGAGTTTAAAATATGAGCTCTGGTTAATGACAACATTGACCATCATCCTTGACAAACATTGCACACCGTGGAGGCAGTCGTTTACAATACATTACAACATTGCTGTCCACATGAATGCACAACGCGTTTCGACCCCTACAGTCGCGGTCTTCTTCAGGGGGTTTTTGTTCTAAAGGAATGTATCAATGAAATTTTCTTTCACACATTAAATATTTAACTTAGTGGAAAATATGTTTTTCATAATTTGGACATATTTTGCACTAAATTAAATATTCAGCCTTTCAGGAATAATGACAGGTATAAGATAAAAGAAAAACAGTTGACTTCGTAGAGTTTCCATATAACCATCGTGGTAGCAAGGGATTCTGGGGAAGAACACTTTGTCGCCCTTCAAAGCACCTGTGGGCTGCTTTTCAGAACCCTGTCTCTCCGCTAATCTCAAATACTAGGGGACTATAAGGGAAACACTAAATGTAAAGCTGAAGTGTATGCAAATAATACCTATTTTTTTAGCAGCTGAATAAATTGTAGAAAGATTATTAGATTCAAATCTTTTATTTATCAAAAAGTTATTTCATATTTACAGTGAGTTTAACATATGAGTTCTGGTTAATGACATATGTACAACAACATTAACCATCATCCTTGACAAAAAATTGCACCGTGGAGGCAGTTGTTTACAATACATTACAACACTGCATTCCACATGAATGCCCTGCCGCGTTTCGACCCCTACAGTCACGGTCTTCTTCAGGTGGTTTTTGTTCTAAAGGGATGTATCAATGACATTTTCTTTCTTAAAAAACACATTAAATATTTAATTTAGTTCTAAATATGTTTCCAAACTTTGGACATATTTTAAACTAAATTAAATATTTAATGTGTTTTTTAAGTAAGAAAATTTCTTTGATACATTCCTTTAGAACAAAAATTACCCTGAAGAAGACCGTGACTGTAGGGGTCAAAACGGTGAGCGCCTGCACCCATTCGCTGAGAAAAAAAATGCTCAGGAACAAAATGAATCAGGGCAGAGACATCTAACAGTTGGGAGAGGAAGCTTCAAAGGATTATATAGTAGAGATGCACATTTGCAGGGAATGGGTAGTAATTAGACATGTGCAATTAGTTTCGTTCCGAATTCGTTTTTTAACGAATTTCGACAAATTTGGTAATTCAGAAACAAATTTTTCCGAATATTATAAAATACGCAAATTCTTCAATTTGAAAAATTTAAAAAATCGGAAATCCGAAAACCCAAAAATTAAAAAATCGGAAATAATAACTAACTAATAATAACCTCACTATTACTAACTATTAAATTATAGGTATTGGAATTTCCTTTCAGATTTGGCTGTTAGTGAATGTATCAAATACGGATTTATCCAAAATAACGAATGCTGCATCCAAACGGATGAAACGTAACAAATGATTAGCAATAAATAACATTAATAATATTAATAATAATAATTCTAAAATTATAAAACGTTTTTTATTATTATTTATTATTAATTTGTCCTGTTCCATTTTTTTCCGCATTCGCAGCATTCGTTATTTCGGATAATTCGGAACTTCGGATAAATTTGTATTCGTTAATTTCACTAACAGACAAATTTAAAAGGAAATTACAATACCTATAATTTAATAGTTAGTTATTATTAGCTAGTTAGTTCTCATTTAGAATTTTTCGGATTTTCGTTGTTGCGATTTCTCTGATTTTCTTTCTTATTTTTGGATTTTAGAATTTTAGAATTTTCGCATTTTCAAATTTACAAATTTTAGAATTTTCGCATTTTTGAATTTTCGCATTTTAGAAAATATGAATTAGCGAATTTATGAATTTTTGAATTTACGAATTTACGAATTGCGATCATAACGAAAGACCTGGCAGTGCACATGTCTAGCAGTAATCAATTTTGACACAGGAAAAAAAAAGGAAGGCTTGCATTCAGCTAACATCATGCTGGATAGTCAGCCTTGGTCTCCAGTGGTCCAACAGGGGAGGGGAGCCTAAGAGGCATTCAGAAGTGGAGGGGTGCTCTGGGGCAGAGTTACTACCCCCCACCTTTTTAGTGGGTACCCATAATAAGAAGGATGCCTGTTCCCAGTGGGCCCCCCTTTTCCTGCTCTCTTTTGCACATGGTAGTCTACCATTGTAGGAAAGTGTGAGCGGAATCCCCCCTCCAACAGCTATCCTAGTCCCTACTCTGTCTGACAGGAGTGACACTGCAGTCACTCCCGTCAATCAGCAGGAAGCCGGGGGAACTGAGCAGAGCCGGTAATATGCTGGAAATCTTAACGGAAATCTGGAAATTCTGACTCCTCTTAACATTCGCTGAACTCCCCACAGTTCTCTTGCTGAACATAGCCACATACACAATATTGTCAAAAGTGCCTATACACGCACATGAACTTTAATGGCATCCCAGTCTTAGTCCGTAGGGTTCAATATTGAGTTGGCCCCACCCTTTGCAGCTATAACAGCTTCAACTCTTCTGGGAAGGCCGTCCACAAGGTTCAGGAGTGTGTCTATGGGAATGTTTGATCATTCTTCTAGAAGCGAATTTGTGAGGTCAGGCACTGATGTTGAATGAGAAGACCTGGCTCGTATTCTCGGCTCTAATTCATCCCAAAGGTGTTCGATCAGGTTGAGGTCAGGACTCTGTGCAGGCCAGTCAAGTTCCTCCACCCCAAACTCGCTCATCCATGTCTTCGTGGACCTTGCTTTGTGCACTGGTCCAAATCATTTGGTGGAGGGGGGATTATGGTGTGGGGGTTGTTTTTTAAGGGTTGGGCTTGGCCCCTTAGTTCCAATGAAGGGAACGCTTAAGGTGTCAGCATACCAAGACATTTTGGAGAATTTCATGCTCTCAACTTTGTTTGGAGATGGCCCCTTACTGTTCCAACATGACTGGTACACAAAGCAAGGTCCATAAAGACATGGATAAGTGAGTTTGGAGTGGAGGAACTTGACTGGCCACCTTTGGGATGAATTAGAGCAGAGACCTCACAAATGCGCTTCTGGAAGAATGGTCAAATATTGAGTTGGCCCACCCTTTGTGGCTATAACAGCTTCAACTCCTCTGGGAAGGCCTTCCACAAGGTTTAGGAGTGTGTCTATGGGAATGTTTGACTATTCTTCCAGAAGAGGTCAGGCACTATTGTGGACAATAAGGTCTGGCTTGCAGTCTACGCTCTAATTCATCCCAAAGATGTTCAGTTGGGTTGTGCAGGCCAGTCAAGTTCCTCCACCCCTAACTCGCTCATCCATGTCTTCATGGACCTTGCTTTGTGCACTGGTGTGCAGCCATGTTGGAACAGGAAGGGGCCATCACCAAACTGTTCCCACAAAGTTGGGAGCATGAAACTTTCCAAAATGTCTTGGTATGCTGATGTCTTAAGAGTTCCCTTCACTGGAACTAAGGGGCCAAGCCCAACCCCTGAAAGAAAAACCCCACACCATAACCCCCCCCCTCCACTAAATGATGCACAAAGCAAGGTCCATAAAGACATTGATGAGCAAGTTTGGGGTGGAGGAACTTGACTGACCTGCACAGAGTCCTGACCTAAACCCGATAGATGAAATAGAGCTGAGACTGTGAGCCAGGCTTGCTTGTCCTCATCAGTGCCTGACCTCACAAATGTGCTTCTAGAAGAATGGTCAAACATTTCCATAGATACACTCCCAAACCTTGTGGACGGCCTTCCCAGAAGAGTTGAAGCTTTTACAGCTGCAAAGGGAAGGCCAACTCAATATTGAACCCTACGGACTAAGACTGGGATGTCATTAAAGTCCATGTGTATGTAAAGACAGGCATCCCAATACTTTTGGTAATATAGTGTATGTTCAGAGGCATGCTTACCAGCCTTATGGTCCTGCACCCATACTGGTAACTCCACTCGCAGTTTGCATTTTGTCCACCCATTTTCTTGGTAGGCATGCCAAAACCATGCCCCATGGGTTGGTCCTGCCCAGAACCACCTCTAAATATGCAGGGACCGCACATCACACCCACTTTACCGATTGGTCCCTACCAGATCCTACCTCTATGTGATCAGCACCCACTTGCTGCCCTGATCCCAGCAATTTTTACCTTCCACACATGTTCAGAAACTCAAATGAGGCTGATGCTGTGATCCCAGGACATGGCACGGGACACAGCCTCAGTAGGACAGAAGGCCAAGAATTCGGGACAGTTGGCTTCTATGCAGAGGTGGCGAGAAGATGGGAAGAAACAGGAAAATCTGAAAAAATTTCATCTATAACCTCTAATTTAGGGCCCTAGTCACTGGCCCAGGAGTGTGGTTACCATAGGCGGCCCTGGGCCAGTGACCAGGGCCTTAAATTTCTACAATACGCCCGTTACTCAGAAATTACCTTTTTTCGAGAATGAGCTGTAAAAGCTGAACTCGGAAAACTACAGATTTAAATGTTTCATGGCCCGGCCATCCGAGAGCGCCTACGTGACCCTCGCCGGTGCAATCAGCTCTGTTATTCCAGCCCGAAAAACGGCTCGTGTCAGCTTGTAAGCCTCCTAAAAATAAGCGGGACAGATGTTGAGACAAAAAGCTGTCTGCTGCGATCATGTCGAAAGAGGCAGTGCCAACGAGGGAGGAAAATTTCCGATGCATTATTTAGTGGAGGAGACCACCTGTCTTCTGGCTGCCTCTCCTCCAAAAAAAAAAGATAATTAGTGGCCTTGTGTATTTTGCGCTTAGCCGCTTATGGCGCTACCACCTCGCACCGTGTCTGCAAACACAATCTGTAGAACAGGTGCGGGTTTTTGTTGATGTGGTCTTCTTCGGGGCTCCAGGGTCTCCGGGGGCTCATATTTCACAATGTTCCGCAGAAATGTTTATTTTCTTCCACTTAGAAAACCCTTACTGAGCGCCGATTGTTGTCTTGGCAGAGGGGAGGAAAAATAACAACTTAGAGCTTCACTTATTTCTACAATTTGTCGATTAAATCAGATTTTCAGTTTTTTTTTTTCTTGAATGGTACTAAATTTGGGACATTATTATTATTATTTTTTTCTTTTTAATTATTTTTTTAATTTCAAGAGACCATAATGCTTCACAGCACATTCTAGTTGAAAGACGCCACACTCCTTAACAGCCCATGTACTGAGTCCAGATAGAAGGAAAGTGGCCTCAGCCTAGGCTTTTTCCAGGCCACACCTTCTGGTCCTCACCTCTATGACTAAGCCCATGGACAGGGCGAAACACGTCAGTTGTGTGGACTGGGAGGAGCCTAGGCTGAGGCTGCTTTCTATCTTTTTAAACTACACTTTGTATACACAGTATACAAGGCTCCGATGGACTCCATAGATGCCGGCATTCAAGTATAGTGAATCACTGGACCAAAAGGCCACTTAGGGTGGCGCCATAGGTACACAGATGAGATCACGGCTTCACAGCAAGGAGTGCAGTGTTCCTTAACGACTTGTTGACTGATGTATGTTTATAAACATCATGTCTGCAGGTAGTTATTACAAGATTATGGCTTGTACTGTTGTTTTGTGTTTTTATTCAGCCGGCACTTGTAAAAGTGATCAAGTCAGATTTACAGCAGCCCGATCACTTTTACAGCACTGTGAAACGCCACCCCCTCCCCTCCCACCACTGCCTGCGGAGATTCCTGGGTTTTCCTATTCCAATGTTACTCACAGAAACCCTGCCATGACTTCCAATGGTACTTGTAGAACCCCTGCCTGCCCTTGCAGTGGTACCTGCAGAACCTCTGCTTGGACTTCCAGTGGTACTCACAGAACCCCTGCCAGGACTTCCAATGGAACTCGCAGAGCCCCTGCCAGGACTTCCAATGGTACTCACAAAACCCCTGCCAGGACTTCCAATGGTATTCGCAGAACTCCGGCCTGGACTTTCAATGGTACTCACAAACCCCTGCCAGGATTTTCAATGGTACTCGCAGAACCCCTGCCAGGATTTTCAATGGTACTTGCAGATTCCTGTGTTTTCCTATTCCAATGTTCATCACCTCCACGTTCAGAGCTGTCATTCCCTGTGTCAGGACCTGGATCACCTGTGCTGGTGGCACTGTGGTTCCAAGAGCGGAAATCTGTAGTTCCTGTGTCCACCGGCAGGTGTCTCCCAGCAGCTAGCGGATCCTAGTAATCAGTCTCTATCTGATGCTGGCTGCTGGGAGGGTATTTAGTTTCTTCTCTACTTTTCCTTGGTGCTTCAGTGTTTTGTCTGCCAGTCAGATGTATGCATGCTGTTAAATCCTGAGCCTGGTTCCTGCCTGATCTGCCTGACAGCCAACATCCTGCGCGACTTCATTGCAGCTTGCTTGCAAATTCATTAACAGGAATCAATGCAAGTGATGAAGTCACCACAAAGTAGTGCAGGAACCTTTTTCTAAGTCGAGTCACACCAATTAGAATGGTTCCATAGCCGTTAATGGAGTGCAACTTGTCATACAACTTTGAACTCTCAAGTCGCATGACAAGTCGTGGCAGTATGAACCGAGCCTCATTATATATAGTCTGGTCTCAAATTCCTAAGTGTAGCTATGCAGATCTGGCCATCCCTACTGCTGGATGCCTGTAGTCAGGGCCGCAACTGGGGGGGGGGGGGGGGGGGGGGAGCTGCCCCGGGCACCGCACTGAGAGGGGTGCCACCTAGTGGCAGAATTAGTGACAGTGTGCATCTGTCAGCTCAGCCCTGGGAGCGAGGAGGAGAGAGCCGGGAGGAAGTGCGGGCTGTGCATAGCTCTATGCAGTCCCGCTTGTTTGCTGTTTGTCCCCTGGATGTTTTCAGGTCGGGCTGGTACAGCCAGTGAAGAAGCTAACAAAGCACGATCTTGGTAGTTGCTTTGGCGGTCACGGGAGACATCAGGGGTCTAATAGACCACTGACTTCTCCATAAAGAGGACCTGTCATTGCCCAACGTTATCACAAGGGGGCTTGTTAGCCCTGCATTTGTTGACTGCACTAAAATGCACTGCACTGGTGTGAACTAAGGCCATTGGAATCACTTTTAAACACTGTCCAAGCATTTTTGATGCAGAAAAGAAAACGCACTGGACTGCATCTTGTGTGAACCAGCCTTATGCCGCGTACACATGATTGGAATTCCGGCCAGAAAAAGATGATGAGAGCTTTTCATTGGAAAATGCGACAGTGTGTAGGCTTTTTGTGGACAGTGTGGCCAAATTTCCGACAGCAAAAAATTGAGAGCATGTTCTAAATTTTTTTGACGGAAATTCCGATCGTCTGTAGCAATTCTGATGCGCAAAATTCCTACGCATGCTCGGAAACAATTCGACGCATGCTCGGAAGCATTGAACTCGGCTTGTTGTAGTATTGTACGTCACCGCGTTCTTGACGGTCGGAATTTGGTGTGACCGTGTGTAGGCAAGACAGTTTGAGCGGAATTCCGACGGGAAAACCATCAGAGCTTTTTCCATGAGAGAATTCCGATCGTGTGTACGTGGCATTAGAGGAACATGAAAGAAGTGGTAAGGGTCTAACAGGGACTGAACAAGTTGCAGTGACCCAAAACCGCCACTAGATGTCAGCATGTAGAGAGGAGAGAAGGAATTCCCGATGCCGCACATCCATCCGAGGCCACGTTCCCCACGCGTTTCTCCCCCCCCCCCCCCTCCCGGAGCTTAGTCATGGGGATGTCAGCCTACTGCAAAAAAATGATAACCACATATATTCTGGCAGACTTGTAAAAATACTGAAGGATCCACTTTAAACATATTCTTTAAAGATCGCTACTGTTTGCCACTCATCTGAAAAGTTTAATAAATGGGCTTTGCCGTCCTAAGATCCATTGCGGCGTTACGATAATGATGTCTAATGCCGCAGTTGTTTATTTTATTTTTTTCCGGCAGAGGAGTAATGTATCTACTTTTAGATGCAAATGACACTTCAGTCGAGTTCTTTTTTAATTGTAACGTACAGTACGAACTAAGACAGGAGATGAAAAAAAATAAAAACGCAAGGCGATCGAACAGAGGCTCAGAGCGAGAAGACCTGCAGAATGCAACTTTCCTCCGGCGCCACAAAGCTAATTTGGGGATTAATAATCCGGTCACACAGCAATTTTGCAGTCAACACTGTGTTCCCCGCTGAATATAATAAGCACCTTGACTGAAAAGAGTGCTTTTCCTATTCAGGGTATTATCTGTCTTGAGCTCTTTGCTTTGTAGCCCGGCTCGTCTTAATTAAACGGTGCACGCGTGGGTTTAGTTAGCAAGGTCACCCCGAAAACCAATGCGTGCAGCTGATATTTCAGTCCGATAAAATATTATTTAAAACATAATAACTCCAAAAAAAAAAAAAGGCACCGGGCCCCACTGGGGGGACAGAGTCTCAGCGGCTATAATTTGAATGTTAATATTATACAGTCTGATATGTGTGTATGGAAGTAATTGAGCTTATTCCTCGAGGGTCAGTGTGATATGCATTTTGCAGACTCGTCAGTTTCCGATGCATATATTAAGTCACTTCTAGAGTGTGATCGTTAAAGAAGCATCATTTTTATTCTAGACTCGTGGACTGCGAGTTAAAGGGACTTTCTGCTTTAGATGCTCATCAACTTTTTGATAGCTAAAAGTTGGGTGTGGTACTTCGTTTTGGGTGTCTTGTGCTCTCCTCCATAACTTAGCCAGTGGTACTCTCAGAATCCATGCTACTCTAATGCCCCGTACACACGGTCGGATTTTCCGACGGAAAATGTCCTATCGGACAAAGTTGTATAGGTACTCCGACCGTGTGTAGGCTCCATCGGACTTTTTCCGTCGGATTTTCAGACGGACAAAGTTTTATCTCCTGCTCTCAAATTTTACGACAACAAAGTCCTATCGGACTTTTTCCGATCGTGTGTAGCGAATTCCGACGGACAAAGTGCCACGCATGCTCAGATCACATTACAAGACCAAAGCTATTGGCTACTAGCCTCTATGTAGTCCCGTCGTACGCAACGAACGTCACCACATTCAGAATGATCGGATTTTCCGACAACTTTGTCCGACCGTGTGTATGCAACACCAGTGTCGGACAAAATCCGTCAGAAAAAATCCGACGGATTTTGTGGTCGGAATTTCTAATGGTACTCGTGGAACTCCTGCCAGGACTTACCCAGAAGTTATTTACGCTCCATCCTTTGAAGGGGCTAGTGCACTGTCTAATCGCCAGCTACCTGAGTGCTAAAAAGCTATAATACCTGCCAATTGCCAGCCAACCTGGGGTAATCTGACTACTCTTTTGCTACATGACTACATGACTTCGCGCTTGCCTTCCGCCTGTCTTAACCCTTAAAAGGACCCAACTACTCTCTTGCTTCCCACCTGCCTCAATCCCAACCCTGACGTGACTACTCCCTCGCCTGCCTCAACCTCTGCCTGGACCTGACTATTCTCTTGCCTGCTGCCTACCTCGACCCCTACCTAGACTTGAGTAATCTCTCGCGTTCCACCATTTCAACCCCTGCCTTTACCTGAATACTTTGTCTACAAGCCAAGGAACAAGCTCTGCACTGTAGCCTTTCTATTACAGCCACCCCCTTGGTGGGGAAATCCTTGGGGCCACCACCAGGTGCAAATTTGAAGCAAAGAAAACGGGGACTACTAGGGTTCCTGGCCTATTTCCACTTTCAGGAGCTCCGATGAAGACCAACTGCCACTTAGATTCCACATCTCAGTGATGGAACCCTAACCCACCAGTAAGTATCCAGAATTGTCTTTATTAGACATAGCAGTCAACAAAGGACTACTAAGTTTCTCTTCATCAGGACTGAGAAGCGATCTTTCTAAAGTCTGGACTATTTTGAGTGCTGCTAATGACAAGTGGAACTCTAATTAACAATTCACATCACCGAAGTCAATATGCTACGAATCAATTTGGCCAATTGGTGTTGTTATTATTATAGTAAAAGAAGAAAAAAAAAAAAGCTGCTCCTGAGCTTTCCACCTAAATCCTTGACAAAGATCTGCTGGTCTCTGGTTACTTTATTTTAGACCAGTGGTCTCAAAACTGTGGCCCGAGGGCTGGATGTGGCCCTTTGCTTGCCTTTTTCCGGACCCTGGGGCACTTTTCCTTCCACTGATAAAAGACACTATTCCTCCCACTGACACCAACAATGGGGCAGTATTCCTCCCACTGACACCAATGATGGGGCACTATTCTTCCCACTGACGCCAATGATGTGGCAGTATTCCTCCCACTGACACCAATGATGGGGCACTATTCCTCCCACTGACACCAACAATGGGACACTATTCCTCCCACTGACACCAATGATGGGGCACTATTCTTCCCACTGACGCCAATGATGGGGCACTATTCCTTCCACTGACACGAATGATGGAGCAATATTCCTCCCACTGACACCATTGATGGGGCACTATTCCTTCCACTGACACCATTGATGGGGCACTATTCCTCAAATTGACACCAACCATGGAGTACTGTTCCAACCTGCAATGTTTACTCTCACTGCAGAAAGGACAATTTCTATCCCCAATGACCACAGTCGGGCCCCCCTAAAGTCTAAACTGGCCCTTTGTTTAGAATGTTTGAAGACCCTTGTTTTAGACCTAAGAGTCTTTAGAAACAAAAGTAGAGCTCACACTGGCAGAGGGAGAAGCAGCACAAGGAGCCAATCAGTTGTGCTGCCTTGCTCTTAGGCTGACAAAGGGCTGATAGGCGGAGAGAGCAGAGTGACAGAGAGATGAGCTCATCAATCTTCTGCTTTACCTTTCACTGTCCAATCACAGGCTGGGGGCGAGTCCATGCAACCTGGGTTTAAATTAAATGATGCTGGCTATGAGACTGAGGACATCTAGTGTCAGAAACAAAGTACTACCAGGGAAATCCCAGGATAAAAGCCAAGTTTTTACAGTTGACAAGACCAGAGCTTGCAATCAGAATAGAAGAAATATCATTAAAGGTCCAGTCTGCCGCTAGCCCATTCACATTGTTCTCAATCAAGCCCTGATGAAGGGGGCATTTTTTGGACCCCCAAAATGCATTGGATAGGGAATCAGGACCCCCATCCTTGCAAGTGGCAGAGCTGGGTAAATCTTTGGACTGGATGGACAGAAAAAACCCTTTGACAGGTAGAAGAGTTGCTTTTCATCCATGTATTTAATGGGCTGCCTAGAGTCCAGCTTTAATGCCCCGTACACACGGTCGGAATTTCCGACGGAAAATGTCCTATCGGACCATGTTGTCGGAAAATCCGACCACGTGTGGGCGCCATCGGACTTTTTCCGTCGGAAAAAATTTGAGATCCTGCTCTCAAATTTTCCGACAACAAAGTCCGATCGGACTTTTTCCGATCATGTGTAGCGAATTCCGACGGACAAAGTGCCAAGCATGGCCTCACCCTCTGCCTCACCCACCCTCTGCCTCACCCACAAATGCACACATGGAAACGCTCCGCAATACCTTCTCGAGAAAATAAAACACTACACACCGAATCGCAGTCTTCGATCGGCTAATCAAAATCTCCTCCTCATTCCTAAATCCCGCTACAAATCAAAGGGGGAACGGAGATTCGCTGTCCAGGGACCACGGCTATGGAACGCTCTACCAACCGACATCCGCATGAAGAAAACCATCAGGCCTTCAGGAAGAAACTCAAGACCCACCTCTTCTAGAAGCTCGACAACCAAACGCCAATACAGCGCCTTGAGGCGATTCAGTTCGCAGTGTAGCGCTATACAAGTTATTCATTCATTCATTCATTCATTCATTCATGCTCAGATCAAATTACAAGACCAAAGCTATTGGCTACTAGCCTCTACGTAGTTCCGTCGTACGCAACGAACGTCACCACGTTCAGAATGATCGGATTTTCTGACAACTTGTTCCGACCGTGTGTATGCAACACCAGTGTCGGACAAAATCCGTCGGAAAAAATCAGACGGATTTTGTGGTCGGAATTTCCGACCGTGTGTACGGGGCATTACTCCTATAATCCCTGCTAAGGCTTTCAGAATGCTTTCTAGGTTTTCCAGTGGTACTTTCATAGCCTCTGCCCGAATTTCCAATGGTACTTATAGAACCCCTGAATTTCCGACCGTGTGTACGGGGCATTAGACTGGATGTGGAAATTGAGCGGGCCCCGTGATTCTTTTTATAGGGCCCCAAGTTGTTATCATTACCTAGTTGTCACCCTTCAAAACTTCTGTCATAAAGGTTGTGATTATGTCACGCCGCAGCCAATAAAATACCAAACCGCGTAATCTGTCAAGACGTGGCGGGCTAATTAGCGAGTAGCGTAATTACTGTACGTTCGGTTTTTGACATATTTAATCAATGACATTGACGCTCTCACGTGTTTCCCGACTTTGACAGCATTGTCTGTGAGGACTGGGAAGCGGCGTTGCATTTGCGGAATAAAAGAACAAAATAATAACACCATTCAAAGCGCGCTCGTTGCTCGTAGCAGCCTGTTATTCGGCGCTTCCTGGGAGTCGCTCCCCTGATCTTGTAACAATGTCATGAATCATTTGAAGCGACGGAGGAAGAGGTCTCCTGCGCCCTCAAGACTTTTTTTTTTTTTTTTGCTCGCTGAATCAATAAAGCGCGCCGGTGTTTTTTTGTTTAAGCGTGCTAGGCATTCGCCGCAGAAGTACGGGAACATCTGTATTTCTGAACCCCCCTGGTGGGTCTGCGCTCTCTTTTATTTATTTATTTTTTTCAGCTCTTTCATCTCAAACCTTTGAGACCAGCCGCAGCCTGAGGACCGCTGAACCTATTACGGCCCATTGTGAAGGATAAATCATGTGGAAGTGTAACCTCCGAGCTCCCACCTTGCGTGTCCTCATTGTGATTCTCACAGCTGTACGGCGAAGGGCGATGAGCGTTAATCAGCTAGAAAGCCGCGATGACATCAACCATAAAGGCTGCAAAAACGCTGGAAGCGTGCTTCTCCCCGGACGCCGTCCCAGACGGGTTTTATGGAGAGAGAGCGAGGTTTAATACGTTTTCCCCGCGCCGCCTGGGATGTGTGTGTCGTAATCTTACAATGGACGCAGGCGTTTAGTTCTGCGCGCCGTTGAAAACATTTGGCTTTGAGGGCCCATTCCCCTTTCCATGTTGCTGTAATGGGTGGTAGAACGTACATTACCGCAGTGCGCGCTAAAGTGCAAACTGCGCTACAATGCATCTGTGTTGATTGGCACCCTAATGCATTCTTATCGCAGTGAGCAGTGGATCCAAACATGGCCCAAGGCGTTACTGTCCATTCCCACTTTGGGAACGCATGTACAATGGTGCGCTTTCTCGACATGCACAGAAATGCGCTGCCCTGGCACCCCTATGTGTCTGCTAATGCGCACCTTTTCAAGACTTTGCAGCCCCCTGAGGACTGGGCAAGTGCAAAAGGAACACTGCCATCCTTTCAATGAATAAAACACTCACAAACAACATATCATGTCAAGCTCATCAATATCCACAGTGTACCACATCACCTGGCCCACTGCACTAATCCCAGCGTAGGGAAGACACTTCAAATGGCTGATGCGTTTTGAGGGTAGGTACCCTCTTCCTCAGAGCCCTGGATATTTTAACTACTTGCCGACCGCGCTATAGTCGAATGCCAGCTATGGCGCTGTCGTCCAGTTCTGGGCGAGGGTCTATTGACGTCCTCCCGGAACCATGCCCCTTCACGCCCTCTGCAGCGCATTTGGAATGGTCTGTGATCGCTGTGTCCTTTGGATCGGTCCTGCCACCTCATCAGTGTCTCCTCATTAGTGCCACCTCATTAGTGCCACCTCATTAGTGCCACCTCATCAGTGCCACCTCATCACACCCACTTTAAAGGTTGGTCCCATCCAGACACCTCTCTAAATATCAAGGGACTGTCCATCACACCTTCTTTATGGGTTGGTCTCGTCCAGGCACCTTTTCAAATTTTCTGAGGTCTACCCATCACACCCACTTTATAGGTTGGTCCCATACAGACACCTTCTCTAAATATCCGGGGACTGTCCATCACACCCACTTTATAGGATGGTCACCTCCAGACACCTCTCTAAATATCAAGTGACTGCCCCAGTGCCCATCATACCTTCTTTATGGGTTGGTCTCGTCCAGGCGCCTTCTGAAAATTTCTAGGGACTACCCATCCTAAATGATTTATGGATTGGTCCCATTCAGACGCCTCCTCTAAATATCCGGGGACTGCTCCTCACACCCACTTTATAGGCTGGCCTCTTTCAGACACCTTTTCTAAATATCTGGGGACTGCCCATCACAACCACTTTATAGGTTGGTCCCATCCAGATACCTCTCTGAATATCATGGAACTGCCCATCACACCTTCTTTATGGGTTGGTCCCATCCAGACACCTCTCTGAATATACAGGGAATGCCCATCACACCTTCTTTATGGGTTGGTCTTGTTGAGGCACCTTCTCAAAAATTTTGGGGACTGCCCATCACACCTACTTTATGAGTTGGTGCCATTCAGACACCTCCTCTAAATATCCGGGGACTGCTGATCACACCTGCTTTATGGGTTGGTCCTATCCACACACACGTTCTCTAAATACCTGTGGACTGTTCATCACAAGAAATGGAGAGACAGTTCCCCTTCTTCGGATATGGGACATGTATGGGGGCAGGGGCAAAGGGCACATAGTGCATGGCATTCGCCTAGTCGAATGATGTGCTCGGAGGAGGCCAAAACCCTTTTTTTTTTTTAGAAAAAAAAAAATAGAGCTATTTAAGGAAAGGAGGAGGAGGAGGAGGAGGGGAAGAGGAGGGAAGATTGCCTAGAGCAGTGATGGCGAACCTTGGCACCCCAGATGTTTTGGAACTACATTTCCCATGATGCTCAACTACACTGCAGAGCGCATGAGCACCATGGGAAATGTAGTTCCAAAACATCTGGGGTGCCAAGGTTCGCCATCACTGCCCTAGAGGGTGAAGATCCTGTCCTTCGGCTTCAGTCCAGTGACTTTGCCTAGGCCGAGATGATGTCATCGGTCTGCTGCAGGCAGGAGGAAGCATTTCCTCTGTCTCCTCTCTCCCAGTGATCAGACTGCAACATTGCAACTTTGCAGCAAGTCAGAAGGTGAGAGGCTGCAGCCGGGGCTCATTTATGAGCCAATCGTTCAATCCAGGGAGCAGATGGTGACCTGAACAAAGATGGCTCTGTCCGTCTGCAGTAGAAAGCAGATGAAGGCATTTGTCAGGGGGAAGCCTGTGATCTGTGTGAGAGGAGGTAATAAATACCTGAAAGTTACATAGTTACATAGTAGATGAGGTTGAAAAAAGACACAAGTCCATCAAGTCCAACCTATGAAGCGTTATACAGACAAATTACTGAACATGTATGAATAATATATTTAATGCTAGGTCCACTTTAATACCTCAATAGCTTGTAATTCTTTCTATTTGTTACATTCAATATTTAATTTACTGTAATTAAAAAAAAAAAAAAAAACCTTAATAGAAATTCTTGTTGGAAACCTTTAATATAACGCTGAGTGGTTCATCTCAGCCGGAGAAATATGTACATTTCCCCTTCATTGCCACAATATAACAATCCTAATGGCCCTCCTGGAGTTTCAGCTCCGTTTAATGGGACTCGCTGGTGGGATTCAGCTCCAGGTGATGAGTGGAGACCGTTGGAGAACATTCACAACTTGTCTCTGTGTTTTCTGCTGGGGGAAAAAAAAAAAGAAAATAATAAAAACGAACCAGGATTTTGTAATTCTCAATGCAAATACCACCAGAAGCCTCATACTACCTTAGTTAGAAAATCCTTTCCTGCGCTCCCCTCTGTTTCAGTTTCACTTCCCACTTACTGGTGTAGCGGCCATAACCCACAGAGGGGTGGCCTAGACTTTTGGGCTTACCAGTTACCTCCTCTTTGGCTTGACGGTGAATGTCTAGGGGTTCCCAGGGTTAGTACTCAACAACTTTGGATGCTGACACAATAAAAGTCCTTTTGAAGGTTTTTATTCTTGCAGTGGTAACATCCAACATAACACAGTCTCAGAGAGGAATGGGGGGCAAGGGTGAAGAAACTCAGGCACCTTGAACTGCTGACATCCACAGAATGTCTTTAATCAAACCCAGAGAGTAGCCACTCGCAGCTGGGTACTTCAATGCTGGACAGACCTCTAGCCAGAGGTATGACAGCTGACAATGTGATCCGGAAACTTAATAAAAGTCTCTGACACATAATAAACTTGCAACCGAAGGTGTATAGGAACCTTTCCCCAGTACCTGGAACTTTCTCTGTCTCCTTGGCAGTACTGTGGAAGTGTGGATTCTGTAGTGTCCATAGAACTCAGCTTCCAGGCTCTTACTGAAATGCCAGCTTAATGGCCCTCCTCCGAAAAGTACTCCCCCAGTCACTTATACGCACTTATAAGCCTCCAATACTGAGAGCACACCGGGACGTCTTGAATCCTCCTTCAGTTACTGGGCCTCGGGCTAACCGGCTCCGAGACTCGGGAACAGACTGATCCCTGCCCCAGACCATGCGGGTCTATGGGACTAGTCAAACTGACTAGCCAAACTAGTCAAACGCTCGCAGGCCCGGGACCCCTCGCAGGGCTACCCCGGTCCAGAACCAGGAAACAGGACTGCGGCCGAATCCCGAACACGTGACTTCAGCACCTTAACCGCTTCCCGACCGCCTCATGTAGATATACGTCAACAGAATGGCACGGGCAGGCAAAAGCACGTACCTGTACGTCCCCTTTAATTTGCCTGCCCGGGGGGCACGCGCGCGCCGCCAGCGGTGCACGCGCGACCCGGTCGGGAGCTCCGTGACCACGGCCGCGGGACCAGCGGACCCGATCGCCGCTGGTATCCCGCGATCGGGTTACGGAGCTGAAGAACGGGGAGAGGTTTGTGTAAACAAACCTCTCCCCGCGCTTCCTACACTGACTGTCAGTGATCGGCGGTTCCCTGTCATCGGGAACGCCGATCAATGACGTCAGACGTACAGCCACGCCCCCCTACTGTAAAAAAAAACACAACACGTCACACTGACTCCTCCCCGCCCCCTAGTGGTTAACCCCTTCACTACAACTGTCATTTACATAGGAATCAGTGCTATTTAAATAGCACTGATTGCTGTATAAATGACAAATGTCCCAAAAATGTGTCAAAAATGTCCGATGTGTCCGCCAAAATGTCGCAGTCACAATAAAAATCGCTGATCGCCGCCATTACTAATAAAAAAAAAATATTAATAAAAATGCTATAAAACTATCCCCTATTTTGTAAACGCTATAACTTTTGCGCAAACTAATCAATAATCGCTAATTGCGATTTTTTTTACCAAAAATATGTAGAAGAATACGTATCGGCCTAAACTGAGGAAAAAAAATGTTTTTTTATATTTTTTTGGGGATATTTATTATAGCAAAAAGTAAAAAATATTGAATTTTTTTCAAAATTGTCGCTCTATTTTTGTTTATAGCGCAAAAAATAAAAACCGCAGGGGCGATCAAATACCACCAAAAGAAAGCTCTATTTGTGGGAAAAAAAGGACGCCAATTTTGTTTGGGAGCCACGTCGCATGACCGCGCAATTGTCAGTTAAAGCGACGCAGTGCCGAATCGCAAAAAGGGGCCTGGTCCTTTGGCTGCCAATTGGTCCGGGGCTGAAGTGGTTAAGTACCCTTCCCCAGACTACACAGCGGGGCAAGGCGCACCAACTGATTGACTCTGGGGAAGACTGATACCTAAGATGTCCAACCAGGCCTGGTTCTAGGCCTGTCATGGGTACCTCATGGGTACCTCACTGCACCCATGACCAGGCAGAACCCTAGTACAGCCCAGCCAAACTGATGCCAAAGTTAACCTGTACCATTAACCCTCAGAACCCCATTACTGTTCTGAGGGAAAAAACTAAATTTCCACATATAGCGCACACTTGTGCCCGCTACACTGGGAAAGGACTTTCCCTGATTTTTATGGCCACTGCCATTCCTACCAAAAACAAAATACCAAAAATGATTATTATTATTATTATTATTATTTGTATTTTTCTTTGCTTGGTTCATAGATACGTTACTAGCAACTCCTCCACCCTCAGGATTAGGGATCTCTAAACTCTCTAAACAAAGGACCGGTTTGCCGGTTCGTTTCGTTACGAATTAATATTCGGACAAATTTTTCATTATTCAGAGATTCAGATATATCCTCATACCCGAATTACAATATAAAATAATTTTACCAAATGCTCTGAATAAAGAAAGCGAAATTCAGACTAAAATTCAAATAGAATTTTACATCGAAATAAAGCAAAAATTCTAACTGTACACATACAGTATCTCACAAAAGTGAGTACACCCCTGACATTTGTGTAAATATTTTATTCTATCTTTTCATGTGACAACACTGAAGAAATGACACTTGTCTACAATGTAAAGTAGTGAGTGTACAGCTTGTATAACAGTGTCAAATTTGCTGTCCCCTCAAAATAACTCAACACACAGCCATTAATGTCTAAACCGCTGGCAACAAAAGTCAGTACACCCCTAAGTGAAAATGTCCAAATTGGACCCAAAGTGTCAATATTTTGTGTGGCCACCATTATTTTCCAGCACTGCCTTAACCCTCTTGGGCATGGAGTTCACCAGAGCTTTACAGGTTGAGCAAATATCGCTGTACAGTATACTTGAATTGCACATGATCTTTATTTTTTATTTTTTTTATTCTTTTAACACATATTACAGTATCTTTTTAATGTATCCAATACATTTTTAGATTTTAAAATATGATGTAGTGCGTTATTTCTGTCTGGCACCCTAAAAGTCCCCATTCCTCATATATTCTCTAGTCCTTGGGATGTGGTGCCTTGCTCCCCATATCTTTGGCTGATACTCCAAAAATTTCACTATGTGTCCAAGATGGTTCGCCATCTTGAACACATGCTAAACCCCTTCTTAGATGCAACCCAACCCAATATTAACGCATGACATGCAACACAACGCACAGGAACAGGGATGTATATATGGGTTTGGATTGGAAGGTTTCGAAACACCTGAACAGCTTCCTCCGAAATCAGGATTCCCGTCAGATCTTCTGCAATAAATCTCCACCGCGGGACGCTTCTGGATGATGGGATCTGTGCAAGGTCGCGGGGTCACCACTTGTCGTTTTATGTAATGCCGACGCCACCTGCACCGGCAAAGAGAGGGAAATATAAATGTAGGATTGCGTTGTGGAGGTAATTTCCACACGTGTTTAACCGAAGAGTGCACTCAGGGATCACACATAATGGGCAATATCTCAGCAGAGGAGCGGGGCATGCTGGGAATGGAGAAAAGAAGTGGCTCAACGGGAGGTCTCTGTACACATCACAGGACGCATGTTCACTGAAAGCCTGAAACAACATAAAGGTCACAGCGTGACGCGCGCCATATTGCATGAAAGAGCAGCGAGGCTGCAGAGCCGAGGCGGGGGGTTCTGTATGTAAAGCTTGGATTCATATTTAAAGCTAAATTCTAGTAAAGAAAAAATAAATAAATAAATACAGTATATATATATATATATATATATATATATATATATATATATATATATATATATATATATAATATATACATTATATTTTAAAAGGTTGCCGCATGGAGAGCTTATATTTATTGCTCAAATAGTATAGTACAGAATCCAGCAATCCCTACCCTTTTGTTCAGCTGAAGATTACAAAGTAACTAGTGACATATAAAGCCAGAAACTGGTACAGAATAAAGTAACAATAACAGAATAATAAATAATATAATAATAAAAACAACAACAGGCGTCACTGCTTATCTCTGCACAGGAGTGTTTTCCCCGTTCACACCAGAGCGCGGTGCAGCGAACCCAGGGGTGGCGTGTCTGCGCATGTGCATGATCTCCGGAACATGTGCAGAACTCCACATGTAGGCAGGTGGAGTTAGCTACTTTGCCACTAGGTGGCTTTGCACCAGAATAGGGTCTGGTTACAGTAAGTGAGGTCTTTAGGTGTTAGGCCCCTTTTAAAGAGAGCACTCCTGCAGTGAGGTCATGGGTGATTCAGTGCAGGAATACCACTGGTGACGTGTCTACATATGCATGTGATCTCCTGAACATGCGCAGAAAGCCACTTGTAGGCAAGTTTTGTTAGCTACTGTGCCAGAGTAGTGTCTGGTTACAGTAAGTAAGGTCTTCAGGTGAACATACATAGAAAGCCACATGTAGGCAGGTGCAGCTAGCTACTGTGCCACTAGGTGGCTCTGTGCTAGAATAGTGCACCCCTTTTAAGTAGAACCCTCTTGCAGGTAGTGTGAAATCCACAGGCAGCGTGTCTGTGTATGCATGTGATCTTGTGATCTGAATATGCACAGAAAGCCACATGTAGGCAGGTGCAGTTAGCAGTTGCAGTCTAGTAATAGTAAGTAAGGTCATAAGGTGTAAGGCCCCTTTTAAGTAGAACCCTCCTGCAGTGATGCCATTGGTGCATCAGTGCCCTGTTATAAGCCAGGTAGGGAGGGGCACGCTCTCTCTTGGGGCATGGGAGCTTAACAACCCACACCAATGAGGATGTAGTCAGCACACATAGGCCCCGGAGAAGCAGGAGGTAATAACCCCCAGCATTGGTGCCAGTTTCCCCAGTAATAACCCCCTATCATTTGTCCCCATTTCCACACTAATAACCCCCTTCATTGGAGACAGTTTCCCCAGTAATAACCCCCAGCATTGGTGCCAGTTTTCCCAGTTATAACCCTCAGCATTGGTGCCAGTTTCTCCAGTAATAACCCTCAGCATTGGTGCCGATTTCCCCAGTAATAACCCCAGCATTAGTGCCATTTTTTCCCAGTAATAACCCCCGGCATTGGTGCCAGTTTCCCCAGTAATAACCCCCGGCATTGGTGCCAGTTTCCCCAGTAATAACCCTCAGCATTGGTGCCAGTTTCCCCAGTAGTAGCCCCAGCATTAGTGCCAGTTTCCCTAGTAATAACCCCCAGCATTGGTGCCAGTTTCCCCAGTAATAACCCTCAGCCTTGATGCCAGTTTCCCCAGTAATAGCCCCAGCATTAGTGCCAGTTTCCCCAGTAATAACCCCCAGCATTAGTGCCAGTTTCCCTAGTAATAATCCCCAGCATTGGTGCCAGTTTCCCCAGTAATAACCTCAGCATTAATGCCAGTTTCTCCAGTAATAGCCCCAGCATTAGTGCCAGTTTTCCCAGTAATAACCCCCAGCATTGGTGCCAGTTTCCCCAGTAATAACCCCCAGCATTTGTGCCAGTTTCCCCAGTAATAACCCTCAGCCTTGGTGCCATTTTTACCAGTAGTAGCCCCAGCATTAGTGCCAGTTTCCCCAGTAATAACCACCAGCATTAGTGCCAGTTTCCCCAGTAATAACCCTTAGCCTTGGTGCCAGTTTCCCCTGTAGTAGCCCCAGAATTAGTGCCAGTTTCCCCAGTAATAACCCCCAGCATTAGTGCCAGTTTCCCCAATAATAACCCCCAGCATCGGTGCCAGTTTCCGCAATAATAATCCCAAGGATTGGCATCAGTCTGCGCAATAATAACCCCCTACATTTGGCGTTTCTACTGCCCCCCAACTGGTCCCCCTCAAGCTACGAAGACAGTAGACAGGAGTTTAAACACGCTGTGGCCTCCTGTCACATTCAGTGGGCACTACCACCGGCTGACTGCAACCCATTCAAGGGAATAAGGCTACGTTGCAAACACGTAGTGACAGCAAGGTGGTGTGGAATTTGCAGGGCTAACATGGGCGGTAAGGAGGCAACATATCGCTTCATCACCACTTGAGAAACACTTCTGAAAAGCAGTCCTTGCAGCATGTGTAAAGGAGTCCATTTTCCGCGCACACATGATCGGAAATTCGGGCAGCAAAAGACTGATGAGAGCTTTTGGTCGGAAATTCCGACCGTGTGTAGGCTCCATCTGACTTTTGCTGGCCGAATTCCAGCCAGCAAAAGATTGAGAGCATGTTCTCAATTTTTTGGCCGGAAAAAGTTCCAATTCCGTCTGTAGCAATTCAGACACGCAAAATTCCTACGCATGCTCGGAAACAATTCGACGCATGCTCGGAAGCATTGAACTTAATTTTCTCAGCTCGTTTTAGTGTTGTATGTCACCGCGTTCTTGACGGTCGAAAGCTCAGCGAACTTTTGTGTGACCGTGTGTATGCAAGCCAAGCTTGAGCATCCAAGATTTTTCTGACGGAAAATCCGCTCGTGTGTACGCGGCATTACTGTATAGTGTGATATGTTAGACATGTCTTGTAGGGTTACTGACAGGTCCTCTTTAATCAGAATGGCGATGTATCTTCCCGTGGTGTGATGGGGCCCCCTCCCGCGCCTCCCCGGCTTGCATTATACTCTGATTTCGGACGTAGGATGTCGTTGTATGCATCCCTTGCCAAAAAAACTTTGGCTGTCTCCCCCGGCGGTACATTAGTCTGTGTCTGCGGATGTGTTGATTAGTTGGAGATCAGCTCGTAGCGCTGACATTGTTTTCTGACATTTTTTCCCTGTTTTATGAGAGATGAACAAATGCCCGTATCAGAACTCTGACAGGTAAAATATTGCTGCCCTACATTCACCCAAACTGCTGACTGCCTAACTCACACGTTTTATTACCGGCAAGCATCAGAGAGGGGGGTATAAAAAGAGCTGAATACCAACAAACATAAAAATTCTGCAGCATCTATATATGCACATAGGTCCCAACGAGACCTGTTTTGGTGGAATAGTGCCTATTGTAGAACCAAATACCCCTGACATTGCCTTCATCTGCCTATCTCTCAAGAAGGGCGGCGCTGTCTTTGTTTAGGCATCATCACTATCTACCTCCTGGACTGAGATGATGGCTCAAAGATGAGGTAGCATGTCTCCTCCCAGGCCACACCCCTAAAACGCATTTCCCCTTCCTACACATGCAGGGCCCTATTTAAAGTGGTTGTAAACCCTTACAAACACACGTTTTGCTACAGGTAAGCCTATAATAAGGCTTACCTGTAGCTACAATGGATATCTCCTAAATCTGAACGGTTTAGGACAGAGGTCTTCAAACTATGGCCCTCCAGTTGTTCAGAAACTAAAATTCCCATCATGCCTAGTTATGTCTGAGAATGTCAGAGTTTTACAATGCATCATGGGACGCGTAGTTCCGCAACAGCTTGAGGGCCGTAGTTTGAGGATCCCTGGTTTAGGAGATATCCCCTGTATTTGCATGTGCCAATATCATCAGCACATGCGCACTAAAGCAAACTGAACCAGGGACCAATCAGGAAGCATGTCCTTAGACCGGTCACCCAATTAGCCGATAGGAGAAGCGATCCTATTGGCCACCTAGGAGGAGGAAGGAGGAGACACACGGCGGAAGCTGCCATAATGCTGAGGAGGAAGGGACTCAGGGGAAGCCTGTCGCCCAGAGGAAGCGATGCCCGGGACCTAGATGGGGTAAGCGCGGGGCTGGTGACCAACCTACGCGACCAACGGGGGGAGCAGGGGTTTGCCAACCAAAGGGGGGAGCGGGTGCATTGTTTGCCGCCCCTCTTAAAAAATATACCACCAGCTGCCACTGTTCGCCCCTTAGTTCCAGTGAAGGGAACTCTTAAGGTGTAAGACATTTTGGACAACTTCATGCTCCCAACTTTATGGGAACAGTTTGGGGACGGCCCCTTCCTGTTCCAACATGCCTGCGCACCAGTGCACAAAGCGAGGTCCATAAAGACATGGATGAGCAAGTTTGGGGTGGAGGAACTTGACTGGCCTGCACAGAACCTGATAGAACACCTTTTGGGATGAATAAGAGCGGAGACTGCGAGCCAGGCCTTCTCATCCAACACCAGTGCCTGACCTCACAAACGCGCTTCTGTAAGA